>PVJX010006151.1:0-80019 GCA_004027295.1 Dolichotis patagonum
TCTTGCTGGAGGATCCTGGGTTGTCCCAGGAAGGAAGTGAGCATGTATCAACAGAACAGGTATCAGGCAGGGACCCAGCCTCCAACAACCTTCCCTGATCTCTGGCTCTGTGTCCTTGCCACTCACTGATTTTTTTGGGTTTCTCACCACAATTCATAGTGGGAATGTTGTGCTGCCTCATCCTCCCCCCTGTTTTTTATGGTCTATTATGTTCATTAATAACACCTTGAAGCAGAATGTGAAATGCATCAGAAACAAGGCACCCAGAAGCTGAGCCCAAGCATGCCATGGTCAGGCTTTGTGGATGTGTCCAGAAGGATCACATTTTCCCTTTGAATAAGACAAGATGTTGACTAGGACCATCTATCCCTGGGATGCCCGTGATCTACTAAATGTTCACAGCACCCACCACCAGCAACTTGAATGGAGAAAATGCCACCCAGGATCTTGAAGAATGTCCTTCAAAGCCTTGACCAGAATTAACCCTTCTACTACCCCTTGAATGTGAGGAAATCCAGGGAAATTAGTGGGGTAACCTTGTTTCCTTGTGTCTGCATAGATAGATTTGTGTGCATATTGCATGTTGAGTGTGCAAGTTATGTGTGTGTATACAAGCAAGAGCTGCACATTTGGGTTAAAGTTGGTATGTGGATCTCTCTCTCTCTCTCTCTCTCTCTCTCTCTCTCTCTCTCTGTGTGTGTGTGTGTGTGTATCTCCCTCCCTCTTTTTCCTCCTCCTCCTCATTCTTATTGCTCCTTCGCTCCCTCACTGTTACATATTTTATAGCCCACTACACAACCTCTTCCCCAGCTAAACAGCCCTCTTCACTCTTCCATGTAACTGACACTTCTCAGGCCTGAGACCCGTTTGGATGAGCGCCCACACGCAGCTTTCCATAACTCACCAACCACACTGCCACTCTCTATTTCAGTCTGTCTTCCCCACCCACAGTGGCTCTGGGTCATGTCATTATTGTTAAACTAACTTTCCCTGTAGGGTTCTACCTTAGAGTTGACCACGTTAGAGATTTGGGTGATCTCTGGAAGATGACTGTGAAGCAGCAGCAGTGGTATTTATGCTGGAGTAGAGTGATCAGGGTGATTCAGTTCCCCTGAGCCCCCCAACAGACCACCTGCTGGGGGGCTCAGGGACAGCAATCAGGCCCAAGGCTCCTTCATCTCCTGCCAGACCTCCCCTCTCCCCTTCTCCAGCTCCTGGTCCTTCTGAAGATCACATTGCTGAATCTGTAGAGAAGATGAGAGTCTGACATGGGTTCCAGGGAGGCGTAGACATACACATATGTTCCAATCTGTGATGGTGCATTCTGGCTTATCCTCACTGGATCTGCATTGTTCTTGCCCTCTCTCATTTCTTGTCCATAATCAATTTTTAACTAGCAACAGTGCTGACTTCAGGCTCAGCATTCTATGCAGGGACAACAGACTTTCATAGGCAGCTCCACCAACTGGCACTGTCCAGTAAGTTCTAAACCTACAGTAAACCCCTTATATAACTTGCAAAGGCTCTGTTTCTCTACCCAATCAATAGCCTGAAACACCCCTGAAGACTTCAACATCAACTCAACTCTCAATGAACCTGGAGTGTTCACAGTTGAATTGCCAGGGTTTAGAATTCATCCACCACTTGGAAGTAGCTTAATAAGAATGTTCTGCACTCAAGCATAATACTGATGTCTCCGCACAGGGACCTACATGTGTTTAAGTGCGTGCACAGAATTTCTAGTTATTAGATCAGTGGTTTCAAACAGGCAGCTCTGGATTACATATATCCTACTTATGGATTTTCCTGAGTCCATAGTGCTTTGAAATTTTTAAATTAGTTGTCAACATTTAAAAGTAAAATTTCACTTACAAAAAGCAAATTTTAAGCTTTTCTTTAAAAAATCAATAGCTCAAACAACATGGAGCCCAATTTTCCATGGCAACACCAGCATGAAGCCAGATGACAGCTGCCCCTTTCCGATAGGTTTGTGCCCTTTGCTTTCCCTCCTTGGACCTATCTGAACATTCCTTTCATTTACCTTAATTTCCAACTCCAACAAAATTCTGAGTCTAAACTGTTCTACCTCAGGCCTTCTTTTTCATGAAAGAATAGGTTTCTGTCTTGGGTTAACCAATATTTTTGTGTCTCTATTAGTTTGCAACTGAATATAGTGCTAAGTGGTATAGCAAACATCACCACAATTAAGAGTAGAAGGGGAAGGAGTGATTGAATCACCTTTTTATGGGTTAGGAGAGCACACACCCCAGATTCAATTAGTGCCCACAGTGATCTTTTATTTAAATCATGCATTTCCAGGGATTTCCAAGGGAAGGGACATAGGGTGGCTACTTTCCTCTGTTCATCTTATTCTGTAGCACTGTGATGAGCACAGGATCTTCATTTTAGGCTGGCAGAGCTCACCACTGACCCCAGCAACCCTTTCTCTCTTCTCTCCATAGCAGATGATGTTGGTATCCTGTCCACCACCATCACCACCACCTCCCCCAGCACACTCCAGCACAGGACTCTGCCGTGAATCACAAGCACTTGAGACTCACCACATGGTGTCTTCACCACAGCTCAGCCTCTGGACAAAGGCTGTTCAAGGCAATTGAGCCAGTTTACTGCACAGTTTATCCCTGCCAGAGTAAAAATCCAGGGCTCCTTGATTAGTAAAGCTTTATTAGGCGTGTAATATTATTTCTGTATGTTTATATTTAGCCCTCCATGCCTAAGGATGCTACACTCACAGTCTCAAACTAAGGGCAGATCAAATATATTTGAAAAATGACCTGGTGCAGTGCCGTTCGACTGTAATCCCAGCTACCTAGAAGAAGGCTGAGGGAGTAGGAACACAATTTCAAGGCCAATCTGGTCAACATAATGAGAAACTGAAACAAATTCAGCAATTTCCAAACAGTAAAATTTGAACCTCCCAGTCCTAACTCTATACTGAACCCATGTGAAGGCAATGATGTGTGTACAACCCGTCATAACCTCCTGAAATCCCACAGATATTTGGTCTCTGGCTCTTGTTTAAACTCTGATGGTTTGAGCCACTTTTGTCTATGATGCAGAGTCCTAAGATGGTTACATCTGTACCAGACATGCACAGACTTTTTGTCTTGTCATAATTCCCTGAACAATAAAGAATAACAACTTTTTGCACAGCATTTACATTGTACTCAGTATTATAAGTAATTTAGAGATTAAAGTACACAAGAGGACGTTGTAGGTTATATGCAAATACAGTGCTTTGTTATACAAGGGACTTAAACACTGGTGGATTTTGGTGTCTGCATTAGGTGCCAGAAGCCATTTCCTGCAGATACCAAAGGATGACTGTATTTAGTTCCACGTGCACATTTAATTCTGTACACGAGTTGGAATTTCTCACAGTGAGTGTATGATATCATTTTAAAATACATTGCGTACATGTGTGATGCTGTATGTATGTGAAGATATTTATTACAGAATGTATATTAAAGCATTGTCTCATTTAATTTACACAAAAGTCTTAAAATAGGTGGCACTATCTGCATTTTATGAGAAAATGTAGGCTTAGTGGCAAAGTCCTTTGGCCATTGTCAGAGCTATAAATTATAACTTATTTGCTGCAGGTGCTCATGGTGCCACCCTCTTCCCGCCCACAGTTCCACTGCCAATGACCCTTCACACAACCACTGCAGATGTTGGTCAGTAACAGCTCACACCTGCCAGCCCTGCTCAAGAACACCTGGAAGGTTGCTCACACCTGCCTTCCCAAGGAAAATTCTGGGTTCAGGATTGATATAGGGATCAGAGAGCCCACCAGTTGTTACTATCTAGGAGTAGATTAGGGCAGGGCAAAGAGGCAGGCAAATGTGACTCCAGGAAAAATCTAGTCCGAATCCACATGTGTAGCTGTTTTTCAGGCTCATGATCTAGACATTATCGAATCGGAATTGTAAGATAAGTTCTATCGAAGTACAAAGCCTAGGGATTTTCCTTCACACCACCCTGCTTTCTTTGTGGGTTACAATTCATGCTCTTCTGAAATGGATTTTCCATACCTTTCTCCAGAGGTAGCAATGAATGGGAATTGTTTGTTTGTCTAAGAGCAGAGTGGAAACTAACTGCTTTAGACTATGAAGCACATAATGGACACTGTGCCCGTTACATTACATTTTATGGTTTTATAGCAATTACATTGCATTTTATGGTGTCATAACATATTATATTTTATGGCTTAATATCAGCTTTAATACAAGACACTGTGGTCCAGAATTTTAACAAGGGGGAAGCTTCTGCTGGTGGGGTGGTAATGGGTTTTCTGCCTGACCACTCGTCTTCCAGCAAGCCAAGGAAAGTGACTCAGAGACCAAATCCCCATAGGTCTCAAGAGCTACCCCATTCCATGGCCCCTCAGTCAAGACTGAATTTTTTTTTAATCGATACTGGTAATTGAACTCACGATCACGTGCTTGCAAGGCAGGTGCTTATGCCGTTGAGCTAAATCCCCAGCCCCAAGACTGACTTTTTTTGCCAGAGGTCTTTGTGCAGACTAGTTGAACAGATGCTTCTCTGCCCCCATCTCCCACCTCTCCCTTACCCCCATTGTCTTCTCTATATAACATAGAAGATCTCTCTCTGTCTCTCTCCATATATATGCATGTATACATACATATATATATATACATATATAATATATATGTCTATCTCTGTCTCTATCTCTATCTCTCTATCTCTATCTCTCTCACTAGGGTTAAAGCTAGGTAAGCAATATATCACTGTGCAAGCTAGGTAAGCAGCCTATCAGTCAGTTACATCTCTAGCCCTAGGACAATCTTTTTAAAGCACAAATCCTCTCCTGTCATAGCTCTGCTTAAAACCTGTCCACAACTTCCCATTGGCACTGGATCCAAGTCCAGTCTAAACGGTGGCTCAAGGAAGGACTTTCATGTCCTGACCCTTAGCTCTTGCTTATTTATTAACTGCCATGTACCCCATCCTGAAGCCACAGTAAGCTTCCTACCATGCCTAAATACTTTGGCCCCCATGCACCTCCAGACCTTTGCACATGTTCACTTGGTGTAGCATCTTTCCCTGGATTTGTTTTTCCTATGCAGTCACCCAACAAATATCTATGGAGCACCTCAATATTTTGACATTGTTGTGATTGCAACAGTAAAGAAAACAAAGTCTCTACTTTCATGGAGTTCATTTCCCAGTGGGAAAAAGTGTCCTTGTATCCAGTCTTTCTAAACTCATGTCACCTACTCCAGGAAGCCTGCCCTGATGGCTCCCAGGTAGGAAGTATGCATTCTTCCATTCTGTGCTGTTTTTGCATTTATCACAGTAATTGTCATCATCTCTTATCTGCCTTCTCCAAGAGCCAGGACAATGCCTTGCCTATTTTCATTTTTCTATCATTTTCACCAAGCCTAGTTCCTGATCTATGGGAGTACCTAGCAAATTGATTGAATATGTGAATTAATAAACCAAGAAGGAATCAATGATGAGTGTGCTTTTGGGGTGCCACTGAGAGGCACTGCCTTGCAAATGCTTCAAACCCTGCCTCTAGAAATTCTTTCTTTAGGCTAAGCATCACCCACTCCCAGCTGCTCTTTTGAATACAAATCATCCTGGGAGTGAGATGTTTGCATGAATAATCCCATCAGAGCAGGCTGGGGAGGTCAGGATTTAAGGGAACTTCTCATCTACAGCAAGAGATAAAAAGAGGAGATGAGAAAGGAGGCTTTGCCTTGGGATCCAGTTTTTTGAGCTCAGGACAGGAGTGAGAGGTGTTAGGACTGTAGGGAAATAGCAAGAGCTCTGAACTGGGCATCGAGCTCTAGCTTTGGTTCTGACACCTACTTCCGTGCACTTTCTGGCAAAACTCTGCCTCTCTGGTCCTCAGTTTCTTGGACAATAAAAGGAGGCTGATAGAGACACGATCATGGCCTCGCAGCAATCAGTAAAACTCAGTGGCTCAAACGCCAGCACACTTGTCATCACTGTGGCCTGAACAAGCTATTTAACCCTCGGTTTTCTTATCTATAAAATAGAGAGGGGTGCACATTTCTCAAAGGATTAAGATCAAGGCTTAATAAACGAATACAAATAAAAGTGCTCCAAATCTCGCTACTAGAAATTCATTCCTTTTGGCTAAGCCTGTGCATTCTCAGCAGCTCTTTGGAATGTGAATGGCCCCAGCAGTAAGAAGTCTGCTTCAATAATCCCACCAGACTTGTTAGGAGCTCTGTCTCTCATTGCCCAGTTAGCACAAAACCTGGATATTACATACATTCAATAGAGGTTAGTTGTTATTAAATCAACCAAAGGGTGAACATTAGAATGCCTGCAAACTACAGGAAACCAAAACTGCAAAAATATCTGATAAAAACAATAGCAGGCCCTATATCAGGTTCATCATACACCAAGAACCTTGCAGACAGCATGTCCTTAAAGTAACCGTAGAAGCTAGGTATTGCTTCCTTTGATTCACCAATAAAGCTCAGAGCAGGTGAATAATGTATCCTACTTTATACTGGTTGCAAGTGGCATAGCCAGGTCTCAAATGGGGCTTCCCTGGTTGCCACAGCTTCTCATCCAATATGGAAAATTTTCTGCCAATTTTCCTGCACAAAGTTTTTAAATCGCACCTCTCTCTTTCTCCCTTAGAAACTAATTGCATGTATATATTTTCTCAACTCTTTTCTCTCTTTTTTTCTCTGTGTTTCTATTGCTCAACCTTCAAGTTCACTAATCTTTTCTTCTGCAGTATCTAGTCAGTTGCTAATGCAGTTCAGTGTATTTTTCATCTTGAACACTATAATTTTCAAGTTCAGAAATTCAGTTTGGAATCTTTTTATAAATTTCTACTATATCCCTATTTAATTGTTTTTTTTCTCTCAGCAGTGCTGGTGATCAAACAGGGTTTTACACATACTGGGCAAGTTCTTCACCATCATGGTACAGCCCCAGCCCCAGCTTTTTTTTTTTAACTTATAAAATGTGGTTAAAATAACTGTTTTAATGTCCTTATCTGCTAATTCCAATGCATATATCTATTCTGGAATGAATTCTATTGATTGGTCTTTCTTCATTCTATAGGTTGTGTTTTCTGCTTCTTCACATGCTTAGTAATCATTGATTTGAATACCAATTAAGAGTGGCCCTGTGGAACACCAGTCTGGGTTAATTACAGCAATTGTTTTAAAGTAGCTAGTGATTGGCGTAGGAGTAAACATGTGACCCAATTATATCCAATAAACCACGAAAGCAAATTTGCAGAGAAACTTTTGGGAAGCATTTCCTTAGTCTTAGGCAGGAGACCAATTCTCTGACGGTGGCTACTTGCGAATGGAACACCAGGAACTTTTTCTTTTTTATTTTTTTACTTAGAGAAAAAAAGCAAAACAGAAAAAGGGTAGAAATAATACAGAAATTCAAAAAATAACAGTAAGAAATCACTAGTTGATAAAATTACATATTGTTATCTTAGAAGTAGTTGTTCAAGTTACAAAATCAAAGCATAAAAATGAACAGACAATCAAACAATGACAGCACAGACTTCTGTTTGATGAACTAACAAAACCTTAGTAATATAGTTATCTATCTTGCACACTTAAACATACATACAGTTATATGTGTACACCTACAAGTTGTTCTTTCAAGCACTTTCTTTCCTTTTCATTATTACAATATCTATTATATATTTGGGATCTTATTACTCTTTCAGTTTTTATTATTATTTCTTTTTTACACTAGAGAGAAAATACGATATTTACAAATGTGAGTCTGATTTATTTCACTTATGAGGATAGTCTCAAGTTGCCTCCATTTACCTATAAAAGCCTCAAGATCATCTTTTTTATAACTGAGTAATATTCCATTGTATAAAACCACATATTTTTCATCCATTCTGAAGTTGATGGGCATTTTGGTTGTTTCCAAGATTTAGCTATTACAAATTGTGCTGCTATAAATATGGGTGCACATATATCACTATGACATGACCTTTTCAGTTTTTCTGGAAAAATACCCAGGAGGGGAATAGCTTGATTTAATGGAACTTACAATCCTAGTTTTTTGAGGAATCTCCATACTGATTTCCACAGTAGCTACACCAGTCTGCAGTCCCACCAACAGAGGAGAAGTGTTCCTTTTTCCCTGCAGCCTCACCAACATTTGTTATCAGTTGATTTCTTGATGGCAGCCATTCTTTCTGGAGTGAGATGAAATCTCAATGCTGTTTTAATTTGTATTTCTTGAATGACCAGTAATGGCTAACATTTCTTCATGTATTTGTTTGCCATTTGTATACCTTCATCTGAGAAATGTGTGTTCATCTCAGATGCCTATTTTTGGAGTGGGTCTTTGAATTTGGAAGGCTTGATGTTTTTCAATTTTTTGTATGTTCTAGATATAAGTCCTTTGTCTGAGGGACTGCTGGCTAGAATTCTTCCCCATTCTGTGGGTTTTCTTTTCACTTTGTTGGTGATTTCTTTTGAAATACGAAAACGCTTTAATAAGATGAGATTCCAGTTGTTGATTCTTTGAAGTATTTCTCATGTGGTTTGCATTTTGTTCATAAACGCTCTGCCTACCCCTATGTCTCCAAGATTTCTACCTACCTTGTCTTCCAGTAGATTTAGTGTTTCAGTTTTAATATTTAGATTTTTTTATTTTAAAGGGGGTAAAATTGAACACAACAAAACAGAACAGAACAGGACACGAGAAAGCATAAATTTCAAAGCTAGACAACCAGAGATCTTCACCATCTGTCATATTGCCTCTTGTTTTCTTTAAAATGGTTGTCCATATCTTTGCATACAGGGAGCTCATACTAAATGACATAGCCAATCTTTTCACAAGATGTGTAGTTCACTGGCTCCCACTTGCTAAAGGGGGGGGGGATAGGGGATAGGACAACATGAGATGTTTGATTCTCAGCCCGAGCGCAGGCAGGCTCACAGCTGCCCCCCAGAGAGGGGATGAGTTCGTTGTTCTCCCAGCACCCCGAGTCAACCTCATGGTGCGGGTCCCAAGGCACCAGGGTCTCTCTCCTTTGGGCCACCGAAAGTCTGCCACACTCACCTGCTATTTCTTTCTGATGAATTGACCATTCCATTTCCAAAGTTCTGAAATGGCCAACAGACCACAGAAAGAATTCTCTTTAAGCTCCTGTCTGAAACCAGCAGCTATAGCAATCTGCTGGCCTTGCTTCAGGGCCACAATATTTAGATTTTTGACCCATTTTGACTTTAGCTTAGTGCATGGTGATACATATAGGTCTAGTTTCAGTCTTCGGCATCTCAAAAGCCAGTTTTTCCAACACCATTTATTAAAGGGGCTTCCAGTGAACATGTTTAGCCCCTTTGTCAAATATAAGGTGGAGGAACTTCTGTATTTATTGTGCACTTGCTGTGTGCCCACACTGTGCTAAATGCATTAAGCCATGTGATCTTAACAGTAGGACTTTGATGCATATATAATTGTGATGCCCATTTTATAGATAAGGAAGCTGAGGTGAATGCCATCAGAGTGGTGAATGCCATTTCCTATGTCATGTGAGTAGCCAAGAACAGAGATGAGATAGGAAGCCAGTTTTCTCTGACTGTAGAACTTGTAACCTCAAGACTTTATTCTTTCTGCCTTTGCAACAGACAGACCTAATCCCAACAAGCAACCTCCTCCCACTGATCCATATTCATATTGCTCAGAGACAAGTAATTGGGGCTGCCAAAGGGAGCCAAGAAGCCATTCTAATGAGCTCGCTCAACTCCTCTTTGTACAATATTCCCTGCTGGGGCCATGGAGCCTCTCCTGTCAATACTGATGCCTTTCTGAGACACTCGGAACCTGCCACGGATGGAGAAGCAGCTGCTGCTGAGATTTAAAGAGAGAAAGGAAAACAGAAAAAGAAAAACACAAATCCCCTCAATAAAGTTACTACTTGATACTGTAGATCCAGAAAACCCCTGTGCTTGTGGGGAAACTGTAAGAAAGAGATGACATCAGATGCCAACTGACCTTCAATGTACTTGACTGGGCTCCTGCACGCAGGGTCTGCTTAGCGGCCTTCCCAGCAGCACCCTGGAAAGTTGGCAGGCTGGGAAAGTCAACTTTGGCCTGGGGAGGATGAATTCTTCCCAGATGTTCTTCTGGGGAAGTTGAGACTCTAGATACCTTGACCTTCTTACTGGTTCTGCCCAACCTGAAGACCACTGAGGGCCAAAGTCAGGCTCCAGGAGAGCATATCTCTGGAAGGTGAGGTTAAGGCAACACACTATTATTGTCAAAGATGCTAATATATAAGGAATTTTGGCCGTGGAGTGAGGCTGCCTGAGTTTAAATCCTTAATGAATGAATTATCTTCTCTGGCAATCAAAATGTGCCCCACTCACACATTCATGCATCTGGTCATAATGACAGTACAAAGTCACAGGAATGTAAGTAAAATGCTGAGCATAGAGCCTGGCATACAGAATGGCCTAAATAAGTGCAGAAAGTCCTGATGGATATACAATGCAGGTCTCTATATGCTGTCTTTTCCATGGAGACAATAACATGGCTATGAAAAAGAGCCTCAGAGACAGCATTTATATTCTACCTCTGTTGCATATATTGTCATCAGTCTTGGACAGTTATTTTGTATGTCAATTTGACTGAGCCCAAGGGTGTCCAGACACTTGACCAAATATAATTCTGGGTAATTCTGGGTGAGACTAACAGTTGAATTGGTAGACTGAGTAGAGGATGCTCTCTGATGTAGGTTTCATCCTTTCAATGGAAACTTACATAGAACAAAAAAGTAGAGTAACAGGGAACTTTTTCCTGACTGCTTGAGTTGCAATATTGGTTTTTCTTGGCTTTGGACTTGGATGGAGATATCAGTTCTTGAATCTCAAACATGCTGGGCTTCAGACTTACTCCATCAGTCTTTCTGGTTCTCAAGCATTTGGACTTAGGTGTAGACTATACTTCAGCGTTTCTGTGTCTTTAGCTTACTTACACCATAGATCTTGAGATTTCTCAGGCTCTGTAATCACTTAAGTCAATTCTTTATACTGTTAATAATCTATCTGTCCACTTATCTATCTGTCTGTCTATCTACCTACTCATCCATCTGTCTATCTATCCTATTTAATTTCTGCTTCTCTAGAGTCTCTAATACACTCCACTTTTCTAACCCCGTTTCCTCATCAGTTAACTGATAGCAATCATTATTAATTAGCTGGTTGTTATAAGGGCAGCAATTACTGTGTCAGTTACAATATAGTTTGCAATGGCCTATGAAGTGGATCAGAATAGGAGGCTTTGGGTCCAAAAGAGCAGACATTTCAGTCTTAAAGAATAGCTTCTAACAGAAAAATGGAAGAAAAATTGAATGACTGATATGCGGACAAGGTTAAGGAAAGGGTGGCTCAGGAAGAGGGAATACTACAAGCAAAGATCTGGAGGCAAAATAGTTTGTGACCTTACTGGAACATTAAACATAAAGCAGTATATCCAGGCCTCTAGATTTTGCATTACATTAATAGTTTGGTGCTTATCTTGAAGGCAAGGGGAAACTATTAAGAAACTTAGGGGTAGCCATGATGTAAATCTTATCAGATTTTGAAATACATTTTCAGTTTCCTTATGACTCAAGTCCAGTTGTTCCACTTGCCTAACTGGATTTTGTGAAGACCAGACCAAGTTATGTTCTTTAAAATGCTTTGTAAATTATCCAGCACCTGACAAATATAAGGCAGGGTTACCTACAAATAAGTCAATATTACTATATCAACTCCAAGACTTCTGCCTCTCCAGCAATTTCTCTAACCAAAGACACAAATCAAATGGTAGGTGGAGTAAGAACTTCCTCAGAAAATTCATCAAAAACTTTTGATGAAATTTAGAAATCTCTTAGTCACTTCCCCAGCATTTGAGTCTTCTGAGAAGCAGATGTCAGAAGTTCAAGGAGCAGGAAATTTCTTGGGGCAGAAATGCCAGTGAGAGAAGTGGGAAGGGATCTAGAGGATCTGGGAGAGCTGTCACTTTGATAGGAGTTTGGTCTCAAGCTAAAGAAAGCAAAGAGAAGGAAGCCAGAGTGGAAGTGTCTTAGATGCCAATGAAAGGCCCCCCAGCAAGGTCACTAGGGAGTCCTTCAGCCAAAGACACCCGGTAAGGGATTCCTGTGACTTCTGGGACGAAGACTGCTTTAGTATTCCTGTTGCACTCAGCTACTTGCTGGGAGCAGCACAAAGTGTGGCATGTGCATAAACACAGTGATAGACTTCAGAACACAGAAGATGAGACTCTCCCATCTTCATGATGCCTCAGTCTGAGATCTGACAGGTTCATTCTCAGGGTCGCCACATTGCCCATTACCTTTCTTGTAGCTAAAAACTCTGATTTTCTTTCACAGATCTGTTCCTTTCCTATCCTTAGTCCTCACACTCATCCCTGAGTGAATCAGAGCATTACAGTGCCCTGGCAGCAGCAATTGGTACATTCGTGAACATGTGACCTAAGCTGCTCCAATCAGAGAGCATTCAGTTTTATGAAGAACATTAAGAAAAAAGATGCTCATTTCATTCATCTGCATTTGAATCTGGGAGGGTAGTGTTCAGGAACTGTGGCAGCTCCATTGACCGCATGAGGACAGCTCCACTAGGCGAGAATAAACACAGAAAAAGAGGAGTTGCACAATACAGGCATCATTTGAGCCCTTTTTGTTAGACATGCTTGGGGGCAGAATCATCTTGTGACTGATTTTTCTAAAGCCATATCCTCGAAATCTTTAATTTTTTTAAAAAAAGTAATAACTTTATTGTGGTATAATAGGCAAAACACAGAGATTTAAAGTATATATTTTGCAAACATTTTGATGCATATGTAAACACTTTTAAAGCCGTCAACATAATCAAGATAAAGAATAGACACATCTCCCTCCACTCCCAACTTTCGTCCTGATTCTTTTAATCGTTTCCTCTCAATCCATCCTTGGGCAATCATTGGTCTGTTTTGTGTCATTATAATATTTTCTATAAGTGGAATAACATATCTTTTTTGTATGATTTCTTTCATTAAGCATAATCATGCTGAAATCATATACTGCCATGATACCATGTGAAATGCATCAACGTTCATTCTGTCTATTGGTAAATAGCATTTCCATCACTCATTAGTAGACATGTCAGCTGTTTGCAATTTGAGGCTATTACTTATAAAGCTGTTGCAAGCACTGTGTATAAGTCTTCCTAGGAACACGAACTTTCACTTCTCTTTGGAAAATATTCAGGAGTGAACAAGCTGAATCATATGGTAGGTATAGTTTAATTTTTTAAAAATTCCAAGCTGGCTTCCAAAAGTTTGTACATGTTATATTCCCACCAGCAGCATGTAACAGTTGTGGTTGTTCAACATCTAGCCAATAATTTTAACTATTCTTAAACTGGTGTGTACTGGTATCTCATTGTTGTTTCAGTTTGCATTTTGCTAATAACTAAGGATGTTGAGCACATTTTGATGAGCTTGGTATTTATATAGCTGGTTGGGTGATTTGTCTATTCAAATAGTTTGTTCTTTTTTAGTTGGTTTATTTGTCCAATAAGGAATTATTGTATCTGAAGAGTTATTCATCCACACAATCTACATGCAATCCTTTGTCATGTATACAACTTGCAAATGTAATCTTCTAGCCTGTGGCTTGTCTTTTCATTCTATTAACAGAATCTTTGAAGAGCAGCAGTTTTTCACTTTTAATGAAGTCCCATTTGTCAATTGGTCTTTTTCATAGATTATACTCTTGGGGTCAGAAGTAGGAAACTTTGCTTAAACTAAAATCACAAAATTTTTGTTCTAGAACACAGTTTCTCAGCCTGATTGCTATTGACATACGAGACCAGATGATTCTTTATTGTTGGTCTGTTCTGTGTAATGTAGAATATTTAGCAGTATAACCCATCCCTACCTGAAATCTCTCTTAAGGCAGGATGTTACAGAAAACCTAGGGCTCACATCATTTTTTTTTCTTTCTCTCTCTTATAAGGACTGCTGTCATGTATGTCCTAAGGTCCAATAACTTAAAAATCATTGTATCATTCCTCATAAATACTTTTGGTTGTTTCAGGCAGGACAATAAATCTCATCCCTATTATTCTATCTTCATGAGAAGTAGAAATTTGTTCAACTGCCGAGCTAATAAATTCCCAATTTGTGTTGGCAAGAGCATTCAAATTATCATGGTTAAATGACTTGTCTGACCTAAGACAGATTGTGCCAGAGCATTTTATCCCACTTTGGATAGAATGACAAGATCTGGTGAGAGGCAGCAACAACTCTTACTACTTCTTCCAAAATAAGGAATTTGGATGGAGACAATTTGGGTGGTTTGAACAAGTGGTAAGACTCACAGAATTTAAACTTACAAAAAGCTTGGCTTTGAATTCTGACTCAACTAACTTCTAGCCATGTGTGACCTTGGGAAAAATTACTTAAACTCCATGACTCTCAGTTTCCTCATCTATGAGGTGGGAATAATAATAGTACCTTGCTCACAATGAAGCTGTTTGAGGAGTCTTTAGGACAAGACCTGGGGACTCAGTGCCTGGCATGTAGTAAATTACATGCCATTGTATAAAAATGAAAGCTGTTATTATCATTACTGTGGAACTCTAAACCTGTCTATCACATTTGATAATCTAACTGCAATTTTGTCTTGTCTGTATCTACAGCATGAATAAAATCTGGATTAGTTGGATACTATGAACTGCATAGCCCTAACACCTTGCTCCCAAAATTCTGTGAGGGGTGACCTCAACTCAAAGATCAATAGGAGAGAATGAAGATGTAGGATCTTGTCCCACATAGATAATGTGGCTTTGAATTATTCAAATTGTTTGACTAGGTTGTTGTACTCCACTTGTCTATTATTGAGACTGCCTGACTACAGACCCTCCACATTCAAGAGATGGGTTTAGGCAACCTTGAATTCGGTTCAATACCAACCAGACCACAACTGATCAGAGCTAAGCTACTCAATCAGATTTAACCTAAGCACAGCCATTCATCAGTAGCTTTGTGATGTACCTTGGCTAAGTAAGGAAGGGATGAACTGGACATAGCCTTTCTCCTGGAAACCTGGACCAAGGTCTACCCAGAAACTGAAATCATCAGACATTGGCACTGAAGGAACAAGGTCATGAAATCACCTTTTGGTCAAAGAGGATCTGACATGCAAGAAGCAAAGAAAGGGTTGGAGAAACCAGAGCCACAGGAACCAGAAGGCATAGTGATGTGAGAGAGCACAGTAAGCCGGCAGAGAAGTCATGCCAGAAGAGAACACACCTAGTCCCTAAACCTGCTATAATTCCCCAGTTTCCATTTCATTTCTAGCTATACCATTCAGTGATAACCCTTTCTGAAGTAACTCTTTTTCTTTTCT
The DNA here is from genome assembly GCA_004027295.1 of Dolichotis patagonum. Taxonomy (NCBI): domain Eukaryota; kingdom Metazoa; phylum Chordata; class Mammalia; order Rodentia; family Caviidae; genus Dolichotis; species Dolichotis patagonum. Next base: position 15,422 of record PVJX010006151.1, read on the forward strand.
GAACAGAAAAAAATAAAGCATTTTCACTGAGGGAAAAAAGCACAACAGAAGAGCCTCCATGATAAAGCATGTGCTTGGTATGCAGGAGGCTCTGCAGTCAATCTCCAGTATCCATCCCAAAAATTAAAAGTGAAAACAACCCAGAATTCTCACCTTCCTTACCATCTTCTCCGATGCTATCATGTATCCTTTTTATTTTTCAGAAAACTGAAATTATGCTTCTTGGTATACCATGTTTTCCATCATTTAACTATATGTCATAACTTCCCTTATGCCAATAAATATTCTTCTATAATATGCTTTTAAATGATTTCTAAGTATTCCATCCTAAAAATATGCCAGCACTAATTTATGTAATTTCTTGGTTTGGACAATTGTGCTTTTCAAGGATTTTTTATATTGTTTTTATAAAAATTATTGCAAGGAACACAGCTGTAGCTCAATCTTTGCACACATAAGTGATTATTTCTTTGTCATAAATTATTAAAGAATTGCTAAGTCAATAGGCATGTACAACTCTTAAATCTTTTGATACATATTGTTAAGTTATACTCCTGAAAGGTTGCAAAAATTTATATTTCTACCACTAGTATGTGAATGTGTCTGACCCAACGAATTTTTGGATTGATTCTGCCAGACATTAGAGACCATATCTGTACTGTCTGATGTGGGGTCTAATACATGTAATAGGCATGTAATAAATGTGCATTAGGAGTCTTCTTTCTCTTGAGTTGAGTTGAGAGGTCTATTTCTTCCATGCAGCCACCATATGACCTACCTGCTGTACTGTGGGAAAACCAGGAATAATTTCATTTGAGGACACAGAACCCTAGGGCAGCAGATCCAAGTTAGTGACCTTGATATCTTTGAGTCTGTGACCTCCCAAGAGAGGAATCCACCCTTTCTTTTCCCTGAAACCAACTACTGAGTAGAGAAAGACAGATGAAAACGAGACAGATGGAGAGCTCATTAAAACATTCAATTATTTTGATGCACTTGGACATGACAAAAGTAGACCAGGGTGTGTGGATTTTTAATAAGACCTGGCTGAGAGAGCAAGCACAGGACCAACAGGCACAGAATGAGACACTGCTTTCTAGAAGGCACGTACTGTGATAATGTTACCTGCCATTTACGCTGTGGCAGAAAATAGACACAGAATCAGAGAATGTTAAATCTGAGATAATGGGTTTTTTAATTGTTTTCAAATTTTGGATGAGCATTTTAATTGAAGTGGTTGGGAGGTTAATATAACTTTTGTATTTGATTATCTAGCAAGGAGGAGGAGGAAATAAAGAAAAGTGGGGGAAATTGAGGTAGTTTTTTTAAAGCCTTTCATAGCACATTGCATGATAAATTCCATTTCTGTACAATCATTCTCATTATATGTGGCAGAGGCAAAATGATTTCTGTACATAATTAGTGCCAAGATCAGAGAAATGCTGACAGCCTGAGGTTTTACGTTAACCCTCTGAGGACTTTTAGAGAGGGAAAATTTCCAATCTTTCCATGGATTATTATTAAGAGTCAGGAAGGGTATTTTGACATGGCCACTCCTGACCAACACAATGTCAGGCACTTTTCATATTTATTTTCCAATATCACAACAACTCTATGAGAAGCTGAACTTCTTCTGCTTCATGGATGAGGAAATTAAGGCTCAGTAAGGTTTTATAACTCATGCAAGGTCACACAACCAGCAGGAGGACTGGAACTCTAACCCAAACCTACTAGACTCTAAGGCAAGCTCAGAGGAATGGAGTCACATTTAACTGGGTTTGAATGTGTCCTCTTATTATTTAAGAGTTCTGTGCTTTTGGGTTTGTTAGTCAAACGGTTTCAGCCTATAAAATGGTAATAGTAATAAAAATAAATAATCATATCTATCATATAGATGGAGTTGTTTGAGCATTCACTGAGATAATAATTATTGGTATGCTCTGGACAGGTACTCTCCAAAGATTCATGTGTAAACACTTGTTTGCCAGCCTGTGGTGCTATTAGGAGGTGACAGGACACTGAGGAGATGGAGTCTAGTGGGAAGAAGTGAGGTGATTGGCGATGCACCCTCGATAGGGATACCCAGATCCTCCCTGACTTTTCCTTTGTTGTAGACCACCATGAGGTGAATCGCTTTCCCTGTCACACTCCTACTATGATGTGCTGTCTTACCACAAAAGTAATGGGACCAACTTTCCATGGACCAAAAACTACAAAATTGTGATCCTAAATAAACCTTTCCTCTTTTTAAGCTGATTTATCTCAAGAATTTGTCACAGTGATGAAAAACTGACTAATATAATTATCAAGCATTTACCATGTTTCCTGGAATAGGACAACTATTCTGTAAACATTTGCTGCTAGTTTAACAGGAATCTGTGCCCTATATAAAACTCATTATTTCCAAGGTTCTGTAAGAAAAATAAGTTTTATAAGGGATCACTGTGTCCACACTTGGGAATTTTAACCCAAGTGTTATGATCTATTGAAATAATGGATCAGGATTCCCAAATTTCCAGGAAACTTTGGTATTATGGATTGATAAAAGGTTGACTTCTCAGGATTTCAAATATTCTGACTTATAATCAAACATATACATCTTGCTCTCATTAAGGGTCCCAAGTATCTATTTATTTTTTAAAATATGGCCCATGTAATCACCTGGAAAAGTATTTACAGAGCCAGATTTCATTCTCCATGGGCATTAAAGTTAAAGAGCATGTTTGGGCACTGTTTGAAGTTGTAGAAATGTGAAATTGCAAATCCTCAGCAAACATGAAAGTTTTACATTCCTGAAACTGGAGAAAATTTCACAAGGATTAAAAGAGGAAATTGTGTAAGAATCTTAATTAACTCTTGAGAGACTGAGCACCGTTCCAAAGCCAAATATTTTCAAAGGTCTTTCTCCCTATTCCCCCAAACTGATACCACAAGTAGTGAGGGCTGAGGGTGAGGTATTTTATTTTGTTTCCATATTCAAGTTCCTCTTCCCTTTCAGCTATAGTAGTGATGTTTTATCACGTATTTATCCCGTGTCAAATGCTGACTCCATCACCTGCCCATAAAGGGACCAGAGCAATTATGGATCACTCAGATGCCTACTGATAAACATGAGCCATAAACCGTGGTTGGATTCCTATTGTAACAGTTCCTTCCTGCTATTGTTTCTATCACTCCTATCAAAGAGACAAGGATTAAGTACCACTTACAACTCTCCCTTCCTCTTAAGGATTTGCTCAGAATTCCCTATAAATACCCACAGAAAAATAGGACTCTTACTCCTTTTACTTGTCTGTTTCCCAGAGTATACATTGAACCTGTTGGCCTAACATCATGAGGCACTTAGTAAATGGTTTGTTAAATGCCTGAGTGGTTGCTACAGCTATAGCCACAGGATGGCTAAGAGTTTACATGTGAACGCTCCAACTTTGAAATTTCTGTTCTATGATTAAATTATTTTAGATTCGAATGAAAATGGGAACGGTGAGCCTGGAATCTTCATGTTATACAGGAAATGCAAATATTATACGATGAGAGATAGCACTGGGGAAATTGCTTCATCTTTCTGCGTGTCCTTCGGTTCACCCAAGAAACTGAAATGATAACTTCAGTGTCACATTGGCTTCCATCACATCCCACTATTTCAGCTCCCCAAGGAAACCCACGTCAGGTCTGTCCTCTGACATCTGCTTAGCTTTGCAACTTGGGAAGTAGGAGCAGGTCTGCTGAGAAGGGGAATGGAGAAGGCAAACTTGAGTTTAGCGTGAGCACTTCTGTTGAGATGGAATGAGAACCAGAAGCTCAAGGAAACATTCATGGAAGCTTTTGGGTATGTGAGGCACAAACAGAACAATTTTAAGACAAATTTAGCAACTCACGGCATAGTACTCTCTAAAAGCATTGTACACTAATGCTGTCCTAGTATCTCCAAAAGTGGAAGCTTTGGTAACACCAGGAAGTGACTCCTCGCATGGACCCTGGAGTTACCACAAAGAGCACAGTAGTGCCAGTATTACCACTCAGAGTGGCTTCAGCAGTTGAGGACACGGGGAGCAAGAACAAGAGGACAGAATAGTCCAGTGCCATGTGGTAAATGTATCTGCCTTTCTGACCCTTGGGCACAGGTGCAAACTGAAGACATATGGATGAACAGGATGGGAGCTTCCTACTCTGCATAATTCGACAGGAACACATCCCAGTCTGTGTGAGATACAAAACCCACCACTTCTCACCAGAGCCACTGCTGCCACCTGGTCTCAATTACCATCAGCTCTCATCTGATCCTTGAAATAGTCTCCCAGTGTGCCCCCTGCTTCCGGCCTTGCCCTACCTACTATCACAGGCTGCTCCCAAAACAGCAGCCAGAGGGATTAATGAAACCTAAGCTAATCACATCCCTTCCCCACATGGACCTCCTACTTCATTCATTATAAAGACCAGATCCCTTATGATGGCCATAAGACACACATGATCCCACACCCCAGATCATCTCTCTCTTCACCTCCAACTTCCCTCCCTCCCTCATTCATGGCTCCTGACACTGGCCTCAAACTGTCCTTCAACATGCAACACATGCACATGCCGTGGGGCCTTAGCACCTACCATTCTCTCTGCTCCAAAGAATGCAAATGCTCACGTTTTGTCTCTTGCAGGTCTTTGGTGAAATGAGATCTTTCCAGGGAGGCTTTTCTTGACCATACTCTTGAAAACTGCAACTTTACTCTATCCCCACACCCACCATCTCTGATTTTTTTTTCTTCATGATATTCCCCACCATCTGACAAGATACGCTTATATCCAATGTCAGTTCCATGAAGACAGGGACTTTGGTCTGGTGGCTTGTTTTTCTGCTCGTACTATTCTCTTTCTTACTGGGTGGACAGAGAGTGGAAGGAAGAGAAACTGGGGATAAAACTACAACCTTCTGGATCACACTCCTGGTGACTACCTTCAAACAGGCCCCACTTCCTAACAGCATATTCAGCTACTGAACTCATCAACTGTCGAATCCACTAAGACAAGATGTGCCCCCGTGATCCAGTCACCTTCCAAACACCTGAGACTTTGGGGGACATTTTAGGTTTAAACCATAATGCTGCTGTGTCCTCTCTATCTAGAATAGTGCCTACCACATGTTAGGTGCTCAATAAAAAAATTGTTAAATAAATGAATATAGAAAAGTGTGACCTTTCTCATCATCCATAGGTTGGTGAGGTCTGACACACATGAGTTCTGCTGCCTGCTAGGGTCCTTGTGACCATTAAATGGACTAAGGTGTATAAAGTGGCTAGCACATAGCAGGCACTTTGTCTTAGTCCATTCAGGTGGTTACAAAAACTGCCATGGACAGAGTAGCTCATAAAGAACAGAAATGCATTTCTCACAGTTCTTGAGGCTGGTAAGCCCAGGATCAAGGCATTGGCTGACTCAGTGTTGGATGAAGGACTTTCTGGTCCAGTGATGACCATCTTCTAGTTGTGTTTATGTCATGGCAGAAGCGGGTAGGGGCCCTCTCCCAGCCTTTTTTTATAGGGCATTAATTCCTTTTATGAAAGACTTAATCATATCCCGGAGTCCCATCTCCTATTATCATCACCAGGAGGGTTAGGATTTCAAAAATGACTTGGGGGCTGAGCACCATATTCAGTCTGTAGCCCACTCTGCTAGTGGCAGCTACTATTGTTATTGCCACTATTGTTGGTCTCAATATTCTTAGATCCAAACTTTTTTCTGTCCCCCTGTCTTAGTTACTTTTTACTCATCATTGAGACAAAATACCTGAAGCCCAAAGTTGGGAAAGGAAAGGTTTATTTCTTACAGTTTTGGGAGGTTTCAGTCTATACTCAGTTGGCCCCAAGGCAGGGTGGCATGGTGGGGCCACAGTTTATGGCGTCTGCAAATAGCAAGGCAGAAACCGGCAAGAGAGAGAGACACACCTTCTTCCAGCCATTACATTGTACGTTGGCTCCACCCCTAGGCAGGTGTAGCACTGACACCATCAATCCAAGTGCTAGACAATGAACCAGTCACAAATGTACAATGCAAAGGCATAAGGCCTAGGGGCCACCACACAAACCATGACACCCCCTCTACCCTAATACATTGCACCTTATTCCTTATCTCCTCTCTTCCCTGCTTTGGCTGTGCCTATGTCTCCTCTCTAGCTCCTATCAGCTACTTGATTCTTGAATTTCCTCTCTTCCTGCCTCTAAGGGAAGTAGCTTGGTCCAGTAGACCTCTGGGATCTCCAGCCGCATCTCCATTAGCTCTCCGACATTCCCTGGAAAAGTAAATCATGATGAATCACCACCTCTCTGGACCAAACACCAAAAGCATTCTTGACAACATGCACTTGTTCAGGCTACTGACAGACCTTTCCAGATGGGACAAGCTTCAAATCAATTCTTATTTCTTCCAGATGAGAGAGAAAGGCTGTTTGGTGACCCAGGAGGCCCCCAAGAGTCTCCTGCAAGAAATCACTTCAGCATCTACTTTTCTGCTTAGATGAACTTCCAGCGCATCTCTGCAAACTCAGATCTTTCTCCAAGTAACTCGCAGAAATAAATGCTAGCCCAGAGCAGAAGCAAGCCTGTCTAGTGTGATGGCATCCTGTGACATAGCAGCATTCATTAATTAAATTAGAAATAATACAGCAATAAAGGAAAAAATGACCCCTAACTTGTCAAACTCTAGACATACAGTAGCTTATTTAACTCTCACCATAATCACTTGTGAGAAACAGTATCCACCACTTTAAAGACAAGGAGAATGAGACACAAAAATGTCGGTAACTTGCGCAAGGTCACAAAGCCAGTGCGTGGAAAAGCCCAGAGTTCAAGTCAAGCCCCAAGTACCAACAGATGCTTTTTGACCAGAAGCTGTGTTGGGTGCTTGGAACATAGGAAGGAACCAATGAAACACAGACCCTGCACTCAAGGAGTTTATGATCCTGGGTGGAGGAAGGAGCATTCATGCTACCAGTTGTGATGATGCCAGGAAAGGAATGATTCCCTTTGAGCTTCTTCTTAATTTATATCTTTGGAATTTGCCTGCACAAGGACCCACTCATAGCTTTCAAACCAGAGAAGCCTAGGCTTATAGAATCCAAGTAACCATTGTTTCTCATGTCCCTACTGTGTGTCAGGTGCTAACTAGCATGGATCTTCTGCCAGTCACAGGGAGAACCAGGACTGAACAGCCAAGTCCACTTCTCCTTACCCTCAGCTCCAGCATTGTTGACATTTAAGTCCTGATAATTCTTTGCAGGGTCAGGAGGGAGTGCCATCCTATACATTGTAGAATATTTAGCGACTTCTCTGACTTCTGCTCATTAGATTCCAGCAGCTACTCTACATGGTTGTGACAACCAAAATGTTTCCAGACAATTCCCAAGGTCTCCTTAGGGGGAAGAGAAATCACCTCATTTGAAAACAATTGCTATAAATATAAACCCATCATTAGACTCAGTCTTCTTAATTTCTATCTATGTGGCACCTAGCTGATATCATGTACATAAGAGGTACTCAGCTAAAGCTCATTAAATGACTAGACGGCAAAAAGGAAGGACAAAAGAGAAAAAGATATGGGAAAAGAGGAAAAAAAGTGAAGGAGAGGAGGGGAGAAGGTCCAGTATCACCCACTGTGTATATGACTAAAAGCTTGTAGATACATGAACCCAAATTAATTGTGTAACTCAAAAGCTTTCTGAAGTACTTTGGGGGAAAGTCAGGGTTTTAGGAACTATTGTGATAAATTCTTCCATCAAATGGGCAGATGTTCTGTGACAACTCAGTGTATACATACAGCCACAAATACATCCCCAAGTCTGCAGCCACACATAAACAGATGAAGATGTCTTGTGGGTTTGGCTTTTTATATTAAGTTTACATAGTGATCACCCCACAAAGTGAGATAAACCATGCAACCTTTGCTCCCTCCCAGCAAGAATTCTATTACCCATTTGACAAAGCACCCTAGGGGTTCCTCCAAGCTTCTCATAGAGCAATATTTGTCCATGGCTGACTGGTCTTACTGCCAAGAGGACCACAATTGGCTGAACTTGCTTCTCCCCACCCAGAAGTCCTTGAGTTTCATCTCTGCAGGGTGTGGCTGGTAATGTACAATCTCTGTGGCTTAGAATTGCCTAGGCTCAAGGACAACCTCTCCGTTTGTATTTTCAATGCACAGAAGCACCAAATCCCTTACACAAAGCATATTATACTCCCTGTATAAAGTGGTATAGAGTTTGCATAAACCTACACACTTCCTCCATATCCTTTAAACTATCTCAAGATTTCCTCTATCAGGTAACGCAATATAAATGTCACATACATAGTGATTATATGACAAGAAAAACCTATACATGTACAGTACAGATGCAATATTTTTCATGTGCAGAACCTAAAAATACTGAGGGCCCACTGTACTGTGAGTCACTTCTAGGTAGTTCAGAGTGGGTGATTCTTAGCAAGATGTATTGGGGTCCTGGGAAAAGCAGTGTAACTGGGGAGGTGGTAGCTATAGTATGTGATAGGAGAAACTGACATACACACTTTAAACCTCATGACTGAGAAGGGTGGAGACTGTGAAAAATGTCACTGACACTTGTGTTCATCCAGCAACTTCCCATGGCAACACAGATGGTAAACCTCATGCACAAGGACAATGCCAAGCAAAACCCCACCCTCTTTATCAGCTTAGCTTAGGCGTTGTGTCTTCAACAGGCATGAACAAGGATTTCCTGGCTCAGAATGACTGCATGAGTTTCCCAATATTTTTCTAAGAACAGACCTGTTGATATTATGAAGAGTAGTGGAAAAATTCTTCAGCTTTCTAAAGGAGTTTAATTTTCTGGTGTAGGATCTGAGACAAAAAGTCTGAATTTATATCTCGGTTCCATGAGGTACAATCTGTATGACTTTGGACATGTCTCCTAACCTCTCTGACACTTTGAGTTGTCCCTCCCCCATCATTTACCACTTGCCCAGAACATAGGAAGTAGCATACGATGAGATGCAAAGAAGAACTCACAGGATTCTGGCTATCAGTTAAATTTAGGTTTAACTATGAGGAACAGGAAACTCAATTATAGAGACTTCAGCAAAAATAATCTTTTACCCCCTTACCGGTGAAGGACTCTTGATGTAGATAATCTGTTTGGCAGCTCTTCAACGTTTAGAGAACTTGATGGTTTCTATCTGTTCTGCCACATTGCCACTCACATTTCCTATGGATAGTGCCACTCCAACACCTTCTGCTCTGTTGTTTTCAGTGAAATTGATCCTGCCCTCAGCTCTTCGCAAGCCCTTAAAACAATTAGTGTGTTCTATTCCTCTCCACTGTGAGTAGTTAATGGATGAGCAACTGATCCAATTCACACCCGAGAGATGAGGAGAGGCTTTCCAAAGTTCTGAGAGGGGCAATTGCTCTGTCATCTGTGAGACTTGTCAGAAGAGTTTATCTGCCTCCCTTTGGGGCAGTACTATGATTTGAGAATAGGAAGCTATATTGTCCTATAAATTGGAAGCTATATTGTCCTATAAATGACTCAACTCACAGATGAGACTAACAAGAATCATCTAAAGAATCACCCAGAAAATACTTCCACAACTTTATGAGTAGCATAAACCCCTGTATTAAACCATTCCTGAATCTAGGAATGTATGCATGTATGTAGCTCAGCAATCTTCCCACCTTCCCCGCCTTCCTTTTTTTTCCTTAGTCATTTAGGTTGGATTTTCCATTAGTACATCCAAAATATTTCTAACTGATATACTGTGTTCTCCCTTTCCTACTCCCACCCCCAAAATTCTGAAAGAATGAAACAAAATAATAAGGTATGTGAAAATTACATGTAAACTGTAAAGCACTGTACCAATTAGATATGATGATTATCTGACCAATCATCACTACCACCTCAAGGACTTCCTGGCTCAGAATAATTCAATTTGAAGCAGATATGGAATATTTCCTTCTATTCCCCTGAAATGCACTAGTTTCATTACACTGAAATTATTAGATCATGCATTAATAATGGTGTTTAATGAAGCTAACAGTATCAATCTTCTGTAAGCAGAAATGTATATAATTAATAACTCTGTTAAGGCTCTTTTGTATTTCTGGTACCAATTATAATCCAGTCCTCATCAGTGTGAGTCCAATCTGAATAGTCTACATGAGAAAAGACACCCACTCCTCAAGGAGAGAGAAATGAAGCTTCTTATCTGCATGAACTGCTCCTTGGTTGCCCTTGTTTGATGGAGAGACAGCATGACTGCTTCTGCTGTGCACTGAGCTTCTGTGTGACGTAGGTATGTCATCTAAGTTCTGTGAACCTCAGTTTCCCCACCTATAAAATGAGGAGGTTAGATTTACCAGAAACTCTTAAGTTTTGGTAGAAACCTGTAAGAACATGCTGAAAGATCTGGGTCTTCCACATTTAATACATGAAATCATATGTGCATGATTTCAAGAGCCTATGGAAAGTTCTTCCTTCTTTTGTTTTGGCAAGGCAACGCAGTGAGAAATCCACGAGGAAATGACCTCGAAGGACCCTTTAAATTCTATATTTCCAATTCCTGTAATTCCATGATTCCCCAGAAGTAACACAACCATATTTGAGTTTTTGGAAGTTTTATTAACTACGTGGTAAAAATACTTTGGGTATGGGTATCTGTGAGGAGGGACTGAAAACAGGGACCAGCAAGAAGGTTCTTAGAGTCACCACAGTGAAAGGTGATGCGGCACACATACACGTAAGACAAGATGGACTGAAGAGATAATCAGAACGCAGAACTTAGTGTAAGATTAGATCTAGGCAAGGATTCCAGGATACTAACCTTTAAGATTAAGTCCAACTGTGAAAGACAGTAAACCCAGTTGTAATAACTCAAGAAAGAAAGTTTTTCCCCTCAGTTAAGTCTCTGGATGTAGATAGTCCAAGGCTGTTTGGCAGCCCTTCGATAGTTAGAGAGCTTTGCGCTTTCTATCTGTCCTGCCACACTGACAATTTAGCTTTATCCTCAAAGTCCAGGATGGCTACAGAAGTTTTAGCCATCACAATTGTGCTTCAGAAGCAAAACAAGTGGAAATGTGAAATGGAGTCCTATTAGGCTTCTTATCTGGGCGCAAACCTTCCATTTAATCTCATCAACTAGAATTCAGTGACACTTACTTGTGAAAGAGACTGGGAAATGGCGTAATACAGTATTTGACTGGCTGAGCACCCAAGATGCTATTACCTAGGAAGAAGGAAGAGGCAACTAGCAACTTCTCTTTAAAGAGATGCAGAATGAAGAAGATGGTGGCAGAGAGTGAGGTTCGGGAAGGAAGATAGAGTTCAGTTAGGAATACTTTCAATTTGAGTTCCTGGGGAACAACCAAGAGAGTTGCCTAACAGACAACCAAATATAAATGACTGAAAAAGGACAAAGACTTGCACTAGAGCAAGATTTGAAAGATACCAAGATAGGCGACCTGTGGAACCCTGAATCTTTTCTTCACATGAGTGAGCTTAAAGCACCAACTTGACGATCTAAGACCTCTTTGTCATCCTTGAAATGTTTCAAAGTCTCTTCCAAGCTCTCAAGATGAAAACCCCTGAAGTGAACACTGACTTTCTTCTCTCAGTGAGTGACCAGCTGCTCCCTCTAGGCACCCTCTGACCTGCAGGCCTTGGCAGAAACTCATCTCTCTCTCTCTCTCTCTCTCCACTTCCAAATCTCCACTCTGCAATATGACCTCTGCTGACCTTAGCAAGACTTAAAATGCTGGAAAATTGGAATACTTGACCCAGTTCTTCAGATGAACATGATAGCAGCTCTAAAAGTAAAGGAATATATCTAAGGTCACACAATTAGAAAGAGGCAGAACTGGAAATCAAACTCAAGATCTTACAGCAGCTGGTCCCTGCTGCTTTGAGGAAGCAGCTTTGGGGGTGATTCTTCCTGCCCCTCATAAGAAAAGACAGACACAGAGAGGGGGAAACCTGCAGGCGCTCAGGAGCTGCTCCATTGAAAGTCTCATTAAATCAGCCTGGACCAAAGCTGTCCTGTGGCTCCTTTCTTTCCTTTCTCCTGTCTTCCCTTCCTACTTCCCAGAGGAACTTGATTAATCCATTAGATTTAACCTCTCTTTAGCTTCCTGATTAGTTACATTTATAAACTGCATTTGTTTTTCTTTCTCATCAAGCCAAACGAACACCCCCAGAAAAAAAATAGGACAATTTTCAGTGCTACTGATTTACTGCAATTTCTGAAAATCAGACCAAATTGAGGAGAGACCTGACTGGAATTCCAACTCCTTTTCACATTTCAGGTAACTCTGCAGGATAGGAGAAAAGAATAACAGACAAGGAAAAATCTCAAGGATGGCAGGATCTAAAATTTGGCCAAAGTGGCATAATATCATGCTTGTTGATAAAGCAGATGAATAAATTCAGTGATTTTCATCTTTTGCCTGAGAAACAAAGCTAGGAATTGCAACAATTGCAAAGCCAAAGTTAAGATTTCCAAACTAAAATTTGCAGTCCCCTGGACTTATGCGTACAATACCACTCCCCATCTCCTCAAAGACAACACATTTAACATATAAGCTGTGTTTTTCACGTTCACCTTCAAATTTCAAGTAATATACTACAACTAGTATTTATTGAGTCACATAGTGTTAGCATTATACAGTATTTTTCATTCATAGAAGATAACAGTTTAACTCTCTTGCATCATGACCTCCCAATCACATAACACTCATCTTCCCCTAATTTTCCCATGTGATATCTCAATTTTTGTTTAAATCAATATTTGGTGCTAACATTACTAGAACTGCTGCTAATCAGGTAAGGGTTCTTTTGCTCGATTCAAATTGGAATCATGAATCAGCAAAGTACAGCTCTACTAGAAACCCTGATGCTACTGGTCAACACCTGTTAACCCTGGATATCATTGGTTGATACTGCTGTCACTGATCTTTGTTCACTGTTTATCTCTGGTACTCTTTAGGGATAGTAGCCCCTAGTGTTTATTGTTGTTTCTTTTGAGGTGGTCCCTCTGTCCACATTATTTAGGATAAGAATCCTGAGTACATTTACAAGCATTTCTAAGCCCACAATACCAGAGAAATAAGTCACAAGCCGATTTATAGGACCAGTAGAGAGGATTTATTTTAACAGAGCTGTGCTGTAGCAGTGTACCAGTGCACTGGAAGGAGCTTCCTAGACCAACCCAAGAAGTATGAGGAGGATGCTGCTTGCATAGAAGCTGCAGGCCTGTGATTGATTCAGGGATTGGTTCAAATTTAGGGCCTGCTGATTGTTCTAAGCGTAAGCCTATGATTGCTTCAAGTGGGTGCCAAGGATAGGCAGTGACTGAGGGAAAGGGCTAAGAGACTTGAACCATTTTTAACTGACAGTTTTTATAGCTCCATGAAAGTGGACGAAACTGAGGAATCTTCAGGACACATGGCTGTGTCCATAAAAGCTTACTATGAATTAGGGAGGTGAGGTACATTAATAATGGGCCCTGACTACCCAACACTTGATCTTAGCCATGTCAAGCTTGTTCCCTCCACCTTCTTCAAAGAATTGGTAGCAGCCTAAGAGAGGTGGATTGGGAAAGAGGCATGGTGGCCAAGCTGTATCTCCTGTAAGAGTGACCCAGAGGAGAGTGGCTGCTCAATAACCAGGGAGGACACCATGGCAGTCTGGGGGCTGAGGGGTAGAGGTGTAAAGGAAATTGAAGGGGAGGAACATGGCAGCTGTGATCAAATCATGCCCCCTCTGATGAAAGCAGAGTAGCAGATGATTCTTCTGTCTCAGAACCACATAAATAATGTTACTTAGCTGAGTGCTATGCTGGGATTACATGTCCTCTACAATCCAACCTCTTGTTTTTCCTGGAAGTAATAACTTCCTCTTATTTTTATTTACTATGTACATACCATTAGTACCTCCTAAAACATACTATGCAAAGATCTTCATACCATTTTATATACACAAATGTGTTGTGTAAACTATCATCTGCTTCCTTTCTCTCTGTTTGTCTTTCCCTCTCCCCGCTCCTTTCCTCCTCTTTCTATTCCTATTTTTTCCTCTTTTCACTCCCTATTTTCATACTTTCTTTCCTTCTTTCCTTCCTCTCCTCCTCTTTCCTTTTCTTCTTCACTTCCTGTTTCTTTTTTCCCCTGATCCTCCTCCTTGTCTTTCTCCTCTTTTGGACTCTTCTATTTCAAAATGGAATAGGTTTGTTCTCAGACTGCTGACTTGGGGTTTGCCTTTGTATTGTTCCAGAGCTTTCATGTCTATCCTGGACTCCTTGTCTGGATCTTCTGTCACTTTTTTTGAATTACTCACCTATTTGGATTTGGCTCAGAGATGTCCTTTAGTAGTATTTCTACAAGCTTAGGAAATGGTGGAAAATTTGAAGACCTGAAAATGTCTTTCTTCCACGCATGTACTTGACTTCTAGTTTTCCTAGGTATATAATGCAAAATTGAAAATAACATTTACTATGAACTTTGAAGACATTAATAAACAATTCAGTATTTTTCTCAGCTTACTGATGCCACTCAAATTCTAGTTCCTTGGTGAGTGATGTATTCTTTTAAAAATTTTTCCTTTTCATCTGAGAGTTTCATGATCTTTGTTTTACGCTTCCTGTTTTGAAGCAGTGTGCCAGTGTGCCTCAGGGTAGATATTTTCCCTGCTCCATGATGCAGATCATCCAAGAGGTTCTCTGAATCCCAGATTTCCCAGTGCCCTGTAACCCATAGTTCAGTATCACAGAAATCTTAGGAATTTTGGTTCAGACTATCAGTATCTAAATAATAAAGCTCTAAAATAAATAAAATAAGTAAATGGGGAATGAATTCTTAGGGTAAAACTCAGTTTTCAACACCTCAATCCCTCAAGATAGATGGAGTAGTGATACCATTTACCATAACACACATACTTTTCTGTGAAGGCGCTGCTAGTAGTCAGGCATTTCACAGAAACCTCAATGTTAGCTCTTGCTTATCACCATGGGTGCAGTGGGAATCTTTCATGTATCCACACCTCCCCAGCATCTATCTCCAGCATCATACTCCTTCCCAGTAGTCCTCAATTTCCATCAGAGGATCCATGTTTCTCTGTGGAATAGAGCACCATTTCTGGCTACAGGGATAGATCATGTGGCCTAAAAGAGCCAATCAGTGGAGTCTAGCCCTCTGGCTTTGATTAATGGCTCAAAGTTTGGCTTGTGACCCAGATGATTCAACTGAAGTACATCTCAACATATTTGTGTGACATACAGGAAGCATAACTCTTTCTTTCCCTGGATTTGTAGTGTGTGAAGATGAGCAGTTAATTTTGTAGCAGTTAATTTTACTATCATGAAACAAGTCTCCCCAAAATAATAAGAACATGAAGCAAGAATTAAGAAAAGGGTAGGGAAATGAAGTCAGCCATGAGTCAAAGTAAACCCCTCCTCCTTTAAATTGTGTATGCCAGGTGTTTTGCCCTAGCACCAGAAGGTCACCCAACAAATTCACCTTTTGTCAAGCACTCTGTTACATCTAAGAACAGTGTTCCTCGCAAAAGAAATTGTAAATGAGTCAAATGAGGCATCATTATCTGAATGTATTCATACATACCATCTGACTCATTTTAAGAGAGTACTATGTAATTTTAAGATAATATTTGAAGTACAGATGTTTGTAATTTATTTGAAATTATTAACTTTGCATATAAAAAGTAGAATTTTCAGGTTAACTGTGGGAGGACAGCCTGACTTCCTTGTATTACAATATGTGCTAACTTTACACTTGCCATTTTTATACACTACCTATTCACTTTTGTTATATTACTAAAAAGATTTACTTACAGAGCTTAAATATATTTCAAGAGGAAACTTTTACAATACCACTATGAATGGAAAACCAATGGCACTTTATTCACATAGAAGGTAATAATAAAAGAAATACGATAAAATGATAGAATGTTTCCAAATTCTAATATTGTGATTTGACAAAGACCTTGAACTCCTCTGTCTTTGGAAAAAGGGGAAATTCGTAACTGTTCAAAAGGTTTTAAAGACATGTTAGTCCCTAAACTGACTTTTTTTTCTTGTTGTGTTTAGAGGGATTAAAAGAAAATTGGAGAAAGGAATCAATATCGTGTCAAGTATTTCATTGTTATTTAATGCTGTCTCTGTGTAACCACAAATTATCTCCTTTCAGCAAAATGTCCTATTCTTACCATTCTTTAAGAAACATTATTTTGGCCAAATTTCCTTTCACAGCTAAGTAAATTGAAGTCCACAGAAGCAATGGTGCTCTCCTAAGGCTTCCTAACTTCCAGTCTGCTCAACTCCCTAATATTCAAAAATATCTGATTATTTACATTGCATTTATTTTGTGATTGCCTTCTAATCAAGGCAAGTGACTCTGACTTTTGATTTATGGTAATGACACCACTTCCTTTTTAATAAGCTTTGGTTGCTGTTTAACCTTCTCACTGTTGAGACTACCTTGAAGCAAAGCCCTTAACAATTCCTACAGACCTGCGTTCCCCACCACTACTACTTTATGCCAAAAGCAAAGGCAGACATGGGCTCTCTATCCCCCTCTTCTGCATCCTTCCCAGATATAGGCATGATCGGGATCCTTCTGTTTACAAGCCTAAGGAAAAAGTAGAAATTAAGATTCAATTCCTATAAAGCAGGCACTGCTAACATTTGAGGCTAGATGGGCCTGTGTAGTAAGGCTACCCTCTGCAGCGTAGAATATTGAGCAACATCCCTGGCCTCTGCCAACTAGATGCCAGTACATCCCCCTCCCAGTTCATCAGGAAGGGCTCCAGAATTGTCCCTGAGGGCAAAGTCACCCCTGGTCAAGAACAGTAGCAGATATACTCTTATTCTAGTTCTTGGAAATTTTAAAATAAACCTTAACTATGGAACATTCCTTTGCCACCAAAGTAGGGGTGGTAAGAGATATCTGTCTTAAAATCAAGATATTTTATAAGAAAACATGCAGTAACATCAACTTCTCCAGCAGCCATAAAGTTCACTCCCTTTAGACAGTGCATCTGTGCTCCCTCAGGCCAAAACACTCAAGTGATGACATCTTTAACTGTCTTTTCCCTTGCTTACCTCTAAATCCCGCCTAAATACCACTGACACATGGAGTCTATCAGGTTGCGTATGTCATTTTTGCAGAGTCTCTTGCACTTTGACTTTGGAGGTTCAATATGGGGCATTTCAATGCCTCATTTAACATCTAGGATCTGTGCATGACAATAGTGTGAATGATTAAACTCTGTGTCTGAGAAAGTCTGAGTGTCCTAGAAAGCTATATGTCCCTGTTAAAGAAGTCATTGACTTCCAAAAATTTAAGTAACAAGGTATAGCATAAATGAATATATATACATAATTATGGTAATCATGCAATAGGAAGTTATAGTAAAATTCCGTTGCTTAATTTAACTCCTCTAAAAACAGACTCCAAGGCAAGGACGTTTTGGGTGAGTGAAAGTGAAACAGGACCTTGCTATATAGTTCACACTGGCCTTGATCTTACTATGTAGCCCAGATTGGCCTTGACCTCTTAATGATTCTCCTGCCTCAGCCTTTGGAGTACTGGGATTACAAGCACGCCTACCATACCCAGCCTGAAACAAAGATTTGGGCACAAGAAATACCTTTGAAAGTTTATTTGAGATAATCCCAAAAAGCTGTGTGAAGGAGTGAAGAAATAAGGTAAGGAAGGAACAGCAGCAGGATAGCATACCTTAATGAGGTAGTTACTATTGTTGGCTTCTGGTTCCACCCTGCTGGAGACTTCTAGGCAGCAGTACAGAACATACTTCACAACTGCCCCATTAAGAGCAAGGAAGTTGGGATATTTGACCACTTATTTCTGTTCTTCATTAGCTGAGGGTCATTTTTGAACTGTCATTCCTCTGGTACTTCCTACCTGCTCACAGAGGTACCAAGCACATTGCATAGTCAGAAAATACCCTTGGTGATAAAAATATGGAGTCATCAGAAATACAGGAAGTCACTGAGCATCAAGAATCTATGCAGATAATCTAAGGCATAAGCCTAGGAGTTGCGGATCAGGTACCAGCAGCATCTGCCTGGAATAGACATAGGAGGATACAAATGCCTAGCAGAGGTAAAGGAAGCCATCAGCTCCCTAGTCCAAGCCTCAGAGCTCCAGAATGGTCTTTCTGTCCTATTCATCCCCTATCTACCTGCAGCCAGAATCATCCTTCTAAAACACAATCTGATTATTCCACTCCTCCGATTAAAACTCTTCCAAGCCCAAATCCATCATACTTATTTCTGTGAACTTATTCCTCAGCACTTCCACACATCCTCAGCTGAACTATTAGAAGTCCATAAACAGAGCACCAAAGAATTTCCAGGATAGACTAAAGAGAAAGGATAGAGAAGACGGTACAATATACTCTCTCCTCTTGTCATTATCATTGAGATCATGATTTGGTTTTGAGGGATTCTTAGGGTAAAAAGATTCCAATCCTGTGCATGCCTAGAACTATGCTGGAAGGAACATACTACCTAAGCCGCAGCCTGCGATTTGGTTATTTATTTCCTTTTAAAATATTTTTCTTTATTGTGCTAAGAACACAACATGAGATATAACCTCATAAAATTTTTAAGTGTACAGGTGAGTCTGCTTTGCTACAACACAATGATAAAAGAAGGTCTCTAGAACATACACATCTTGCCTAAAAGAAACTGTAAGCCTGTTGAATAGACACAATTCATTCCCCTGCCCCAGCTCTTTTTGTTGTAGTGGTGGTGGTTATTATTTTTTAAATTTTTATCTGTACAATTTAGTTATATATACAATGATCACTTTCATCATATGAAGTTTGTATCTGTCCATGATATATCTTGGTTCCTCTTTTTTCCCATTCCCCTCCCCTCCCTTCAGTCCCTCGTTATTTATAAAGCTTTGTTTCTGTTTTATCCTTCTTTTCTCACTTTTTATTTTCTCTTCTTTCTCCCCCCACCTTAGTTCCCCTTTCCTTTTGAACAATTTCTTCCTATGTCACAATATTTATCATACATTTTGGTTCTTATTTACACAGTTTCTCACACCAAAGAGACAATGTGATATTTACACATGTATGTCTGATTTATTTCATGTAAAAGTGTGATCTCAAGGTCATCCATTTAGCTATGAACATCTCAAATGTATCCTTCTTTATGACTGAGTAGTACTCCATTGTACAAAAATAACCACATCTCATCTTTTTTATCCATTTAACAGTGTGTAGGCATTTAGGTTGTTCCCAAGATTTAGCTAATAATATAAATTTTGTTGCTATAAATATGAGTGTGCATATATAACTGTGGTATGTTGCTTTTAAATCTTTTGGGAAGATATCAAGAGGGGAATAACCATCCCTATGGTCCAGTAGCAGAGGACAGGGTGACGAACCAAATAGATAGCAACTTCTCATCCCTAACCAAGTGGGAAGATAGGATCTTAAAACAGACACAAAGACCAAGAGTCAGCTATACCTAGAAGACATCTAGAAGGAATAGACATTTCCTAAGGAAGCCTGTATGACAGTGAAAAAGATACCTAACTTAAGAAAAATACAAACAACAATACAGAAAGAAATTTATATAAAAATAGAAAATGACAAGACACAGAAGCAAAGTGCAACCCCACTCAGCATAAATCCAGGGGACAATTAGATAGAGGAAATCAGAAGCCACCCACTTGAATTTTCTGGAATGACAGCAGCAGAAGTTTAAAGAAAAAAAAGAAGATGCATGAGACTATAGAGCAAATCAGAACAGAAATGATCTCTCAGGTAAAAAAAGAAATGACAACCATAATGAAGGACTTGCTCAGCAAATCTAATCTAGCAAATCTAGATTTAAAAAATAGAGGCACTTAGCAAAATGATGGAGACCATGAATGCCCAGCACAGCAAAGAAATTGGATCCATGAAATAGATTCAAAGAGACTCAGTTCTTTTAAGATCAACCTTTCTTATCCGGAGTTACTCAACAGAAAATCAAGGAAGGGGTGTGGGGCTACTGCACTGGGAAGAGAGCCTCGCCAAATGGGCACAGAAGTAGCATGGGATGCTGGGAGTAAAAAAATGCAGAGGAAGGAACCAAAAGGGGAAAACTGAAGATGCAGAGTTTTGCCTCTTTCTCAGCAGCCTGAACTGTCATGGGTGACGACCTCTCCAGTCAGTGTCTGTGGTCCCAGTGCAGCCCTCTTGGGATCCTCATGCTCAGCAAACACCTAGACTTCAGCTGATTAGCCTCCAAGATGACTGAGCAGCACGAGGAGGCTGGGAGCAGGGGAAAGCGGGTGTGTGTGTGTATGTGTGTGTGTGAGGGTGGATGGGTCTAATTATGCAGGAGCCATTTTTTGTATACACAAAAATATCTTGAGTAATCAGCAGTGATGAGCAAGAGGAAGAAAGAGGCTGCCTGAGAGTCTGAGAATGTTATGATCAATTAAATAGCATCTTTCCAAATGTTTGCAGAGGGGAATTTTAAGGTGAAACTGACTTTAACTTGACAAGGAAAAATCTGAACTACTTTTCCTTGGGACTACAACATGCACGCATATCTAATCTGTGCTATTTGCTCCACCGAGAATCTATCGTCCCTTCGTATCACCACCTCTATACTTTTAGAATGAGTTTTTCAAACCCTACATGTTGAGTACCAAAGGCTTTGAAAATATTATTTCTGATCTCATGGAAATGGTACGAGGATGGGATGCCTCTTCCACTTTCCAGGGAAGGAAACTAAGCTTTGGAAGGTGATGCCAGTTTTCTGTTTCACAGCTGTGCATGGTTCTTCCATAGTTTTGTGCCCTCCAAACCCACGTTGAAATTTGGTCTCCAAGGTACTGGTTTTGAGAGGTGGTGAGAACTTTAAGAGGGAAGGATGTACTAAGAGGCACTAGTGGCCTTTTCGTCGGGCTGGATTAGTTACCTGGAGTCCTTAACTTCCTTATGCAGCAGCACCTGCTCTGTGGAGCAGCATTCGGTTCATAATAGGTTCAGTTCTGTGAGTTTAGAACAGTCACATGCAGCCAGTAGCAAGAGGACAACACCTGCAATAGGAATTATTCTGGCAACCAGAATAATTCCTATTGCAGGTGTTGCCCTCTTATTTTGGGGAATAGTCCCTAAAATAATCCCTCTTTCATTTTCAGAATATCTTCAGTATATTTTCAGTATGTCTTTCATTTTCAGTATATCATATTCAGTATAAATGTATATATTCTTTTCTCTGCTTCATCCATTTAATTTATATTATAAATATTTTTTCATGTACATAAAAATCCATCCACTTCATTACTTTAAAAACAGTATTCACATCTAGTTACACACCAAAGCACTTGTTATTGGATGTTTAGGTTTGTATTCTGTATGCCCTTTTAGAGAAGATTGTAATGAATACAGATGCACCTAAGTCACTGTATGTATCTTCCTGGTATTTGTCAATGATCTTCTTTTAAAGTGTAGAAAATAGGAATGCTCATAATTTATTTTTATTCACTTACTTAAACCAATGTGTTCCTGTTGGTTATTTTGATTACATATAATTTTTGGCTTCTATAAATAATAATACAAATGCCTGAATAATATATTTCCTCGTCTTACCTGATTATTTCCTTGAGATAAATTCTTAAGAACAATAATGAATGGGATCAGAGGGAATTTACATTTTTAGAGCTTTTGATGCTCTCAGCAAAATTGCCCCTGGAAAGGATTACAGGAATTCATTCACTCCTGCTCTGACTCAACCACTTGCGTTCATTTTGCTAACATTTACTTTGCTAGCAAGGTCTCCTCACCTTCTCTTTGCGTCTTAACACAATAGCGCCATGTAACTGAGACCCAGCTAGCTCTGTGTCAGAATCTTCCCTGAGACTGTTTTTACTGTTTCACTAATCCCTAGATTTATTGTGATGCTCACATGAGTCACTTGATTTGACGGAGCTATGAGGGCCAAACGCATAGAAGGGACTTATTGCTAACGCAAAGAGAATTTCTTATGCGCATTCTCATTATTTTGTTTGTGCAAAAAGCCCTAAGTTAGCCATGAGACTCCTTATTAGGTTTTCTTAACTCCTTTGCTGTGGTTACCAAGACACAAATCGAATATAATTGCCTAAGGAGGAAAGAGGCCCTGAGAGATTCAGTGGTTTTCTTTAGACCCATGAGCCTCAGGATTCCCACCAAACCTGTCATCAGTCTGCTACCTAAGCCTTATTTCCTTTTTTAGATGGCTACTTCTTCCCCACCCTATCAGAATCTGAAGATGCCAGCAATTTTAAACATAGAGGCAATTTACCTTCTTGTGCTTTGTCACCAAATATAATGCCGTGATCCTTTCTTTCCTTGAGAAGGGAGAGAGTAAGTGTACAGATTTCTTGAATTTCT
Organism: Dolichotis patagonum; assembly: GCA_004027295.1. Taxonomy (NCBI): domain Eukaryota; kingdom Metazoa; phylum Chordata; class Mammalia; order Rodentia; family Caviidae; genus Dolichotis; species Dolichotis patagonum. Next base: position 37,851 of record PVJX010006151.1, read on the forward strand.
AGATCACAACTTATTCTTTCTGTAGGGGCAGCTCATACAGTAGCTGTACGATAGAATAAGCATTCATTTTGAAGCCTAAAATCTAGGTGTATACCACTGTTTTGTGTCTAATGAGTTGATCAATTAACACATAACTTATTGGGTACCCACTAGAAGTCAGATACTTGTGTGGCTCTGAGTACATTGGTTCACCTCTCTGAGCCTTTCTAAATAATGGGAATTCCTACCCAATGAAAACAAAATGAAAAGATATTAGAGAAAGTCTTGGGTATGTAGTGGAGCTTCATTAGCAGATCTAAATCTGAGTAAGAGTCATAACATGAAAACTTTAGATGATATAATCATACTTCTTTGTGTAGTATGTGGGGACTTCCACCACAAGTTACATCTCCAAATCTCTAACAAAAGGAGTTGTGTGCTTGTCTCCTAGCATCACACTTCACAGCATACAAATGAGACAAGGTCAGTAATTCTTTTTTTTAGCTTTATTTAAAAACAAAACAAAATAAAACAAAACAAACAAAATAGGAAAAAAAGGGTAGCAACAATAGAAAATTCCAAGGAAAAAAAAGAAAAGAACAAAAAATAGTAAGAAATCATTACTTGATAACTTACATACTGTCATCTTGGTAATAGTTGTTCAAGTTACAAAGTTAAAACATACAAAGTACACATTCAAGGAATGAGACTGTTAACAGTTCTGCTCCATGATCTAACAAAAACAGTAATACGGTCATCCATCCTACACACTTAAACATACATGCAATTATATCCTTTAGAGCACTTCCTTTTCCTCTCTTTTTTACAGTACCAATTGCACATTTTGGGTTTTATTACTCCTACATTTCTTATTACTTTTTACACTAGAGACACAATGCGGTGTTTATAAATATGATCCTTATTTATTTCACTAATGAGGAAGTTGTCTCCATTTAAGGTCAGTAATTCTGGCCACACATCCCTCTCTACTTTCCTTGCCCACAGCAGTCATCACTGACGGAATACATCAATCTTTGCCCAAATCCTTCCAATGAGTTACTGCCATGGAACAGGGTTCACTAGCATAATGAAACATAAAAAATCTCAGCTTTAATTGACCAATGCATAATCATCTTAAATCACCCTTTTAGAGAATTTCCTTCCTGTAGTCATGAAAATACAATGTCTTTCTCAAGACAATGCTACAGAAGTTCCATTCCCTCAGGATCCCTTTCAAGAGTGACCTTGTAACCAATGGATGACAGGAGAAGTATCAGAAGACACAAGCAATGCTTCAAGTCAGAAGTTACCAAACTTGTCTTATTAAAAATTGGAGTTTGGCCCTAGCTCAAGCAAAGCAGCCCAATGTTTTTCCATCACGTTTTTCCACCATGTTTTTCCATCTTCCTTTCCCCCACAGTGCGTATCCAGAGTCTAAAGAGAAACTAAATGCTCTACTAGACGCTTAACCTTAGAAAAGTTTCTTAACCTATGTGATTGCCTTGATATGTCACCTTGACTTGAGTAAGAACCACCTCACAGATGAGTAGAATTGGGGGTATGTCAGTGGATGATTGACATATAGACCAGTAAACTGGGTGGGGAGGATCCACCCCAGCCAACCAATAAATTATAGCCTGGAGGAAATGAAAAGGGGAAGAAAAAGACAGTGTTCCCTTTTTGGAGAACCTTGAGTCTTTATGTTGTCTTTGGATGTTGGTCTCCAGTTTCTTAGTCTTTCAGTATAGACTCTTCAGCCTTCTAACACAGATTTACACCAGTGATCTTATAGTGAGCTTCCTGATTTTCAAATTTCAGCTGGTACTACATCTTCTGGCTCTTCAGCTGCAGATGACCATTCTGAATTTTCTGCCCCAATTTTGTAGACAGACATTGTGACTTTTCTGCTTCTGAGCCTGTAAATCCACTTAATATATCCTCTGTAATGTTACACATATTTTATATTGATTCTGTTCCTTTAGAAAACCCTATAACAACCTCTCAATTTTCACAACTGTAAAATGGGACTGTAAAATTAGTAGTACCTATCTCAAGAATAGATGAAAGAGTAGTTAAACTCTTAGCATAGTTAAATGAAATGTTGCATGTAAAGTCCAGGCACATGATATGTGCTCAACAAGCTTTACTTATTATTAACTATTACTACTAAGCACTTACCAAATGCTAGGCATCCTTAAGTGTTATCTTAATTGTGTCTTAAAAACAATTCTATGAGGCAGGTTATGTGTTGTTAATTTTTTTAAACTACTTGTCCTTGATTGATTTGCAGAAGCATATGGTGTTTGTTTACAAAAAGCATTTAATGATGAGTCAATTTAGTTCCTACACCCACACTTTCTTCCCTGGCAGTCTTAGCCAGGTGCAATGAGAACACTATGTGGGAAGTAGGATGACCTTGATTTTTACATGATGTAACAATTGCACGGTGGAGTCAAGATCTGAACCACACTGTTTTGGTTCTGGGTGCCACAAGCCCTCCTCTGGTCTGTTTCTACTGACCTTTCACCCATCCTTGCACACTTTAGAAAACAAAGACTCAAAAACAAAAATAAAAAACAAAAATTGACATTTATATTGTAAGTCTGTGTCAGGTTACATGTTTACCATCCCTGCTTTATCTTTTTATAACTCCACGAGGTTGCTACTATCAAGACTGTTTTTCCTGATGCTGGCATTGAACTCAGGGCATCGTGCATGCTAAAGCATGTGCTCTGCCACTGAGTCATGTCCCCCACCCCAGTTCTCTGAAGACCAAATTAAATAACAGAAATAAAAAGTTTGTGATTCTGGTTGCAAATTGAATTAGACAAGAACCAAATCAAATTTCCCCATGAGGGCAACACTGAACCTAACCACTGAATTTGATTCTGTTCTCTTCCAATTTGGTTTGCAAACAGAATCATGGAAAGAATTCAGTTCATGAACCAAGATACTGTTGTATTTGAAAATAGCACTCCTGGCCTAAAGCCTCTCTCACTACTCACTAGGTGAGGGAACCTGAGTCAATTGTGGAACTTCCTTTTCTTTTTCTGGAAGATGAGAATAATTATCCGCACTTCATTGGACTAACATTCATTCCACTTACTCACTAAATGTTTATGAAATATCTAATGCCAATAATTATGATCTGCTCTTGTTATATACTAAAAGCCAAAAATGAGTATCATCTCTGCTCTCAGGGAGCTTCTTGTCTGAGATCAAATGAGATTATTAATCTAAAATTCTAGCATAGAACCTGGCAAATAATACATATTCACTAAAAGTTAATATAATCATCGCTTTTATTATTATGGCCTCAACAAGATTTTGACAAAATTAATTTTGACTCCATAATGGTTTCCATGAGTGTAGGATCCATAAATGAAGGTATCACATGAAACAAAAATAGAAGAGGACTTGAAGATATCTAGGAAATATTTCAAATGCTAGATCTGATATATGCAACATATTAGACCTGCATGATTCCTTACACTTGCAAAGCATTTTTAGAATTTCTCATTCTCCTTCTCATCATCCATCCCTGTTATACATACCAACTCTTTAAATTTCCATAAGCACATCCCTCTCTGTGGAAATAAAATTAATTCTCCCTTGAATGTGGACCTCGTGTGTCTGATTTGCCTTGAAAGGTGTGGAAACCACCCAGACATGGTGCTAATGGGATGTGACAGAATTCTCAGCTTCTCCAAGCCTGGAAGGAAGAATGTTGATGATGAGGAACTTAATGAGCTTCCGCCCACATTTCAATTATCCTAACAAGCTGACAAAGGAAGTCCTGTTTGCTGTACTGCTTTCTAGAACGTTTTGACAAGCCCAGGAGGAATCTGTCCAGAATGAAGCTTAGTGCGCCAAAGGAAGGAAAACAGTCTTCTTGGAGGGATGGATGTAGGCAACAAAGCGAAACTAGTGGAGGGTTTTGTCATCTGATATTTGAGAGAGTACTCTGCTCAAAGACCACGTCCCCAATCAATGTCCTAGATCAGTTGTATCAGTTATATATTGCTATCTTAATGCTGCATAATGAAACCCTGGCATTCAATAACCAACAATTATTTTTACTCAGAAGTCATGGGTGAAATGTGCAGGTCTGATCACCTGAGTCAAGAATGAGAGAGTATACATATGTCTCTGTTCAGCTAAGTGGATTTCCTAATCTTGGTTGAGGCTCCTTACATGTCTGGGGCATCTAGCCTGGCTAACTCAGTTCTTACCACATGATCTTTCATCCTACCCAAGGTTTGTTCACAGAGCAGCATGAAGATTCCAAGAGAAAAGCCAAAATTGTGCAGGCTCTCTTATTCCCAGGCTCAGAGGATGTATAAAGGGTAATTCACTCATATTGTATTGGCCAAAGTAGTTACAAGACCAAATGCAGGAGTTAGATTCATTCTTTGATATGGGGAGGACTAAAAAGTCACATGGCTAAGAGTGTGGGTCACCACTGATTGGGCCCATCAATGTAATCTTCCACAATAATGCAAGAGTAACAACCCCAATTCATTGAGAGCAACTATATATTTATTATATAACAAGATATTAAAATGTGATGTTATGGGCCCTGTGCAGCTGAGGCTCCACAGACCAAGAGTAGCAGGAGATGTTCAACTACCTGACATTTCAAAGCAAAATGTTGACTTTATGAAGGGTCTAGATGAGAATTCTTTATTAGCCTTGGACTAACACCCACCTCTGGAGAATAAAACATTTGAGGTTGGGAAAAGGCTTTGTTACTAGGCTGATGCGAAGTAGGTCTCAGTGTTCTCCAGGAGAGGAGAGAGGCACTGACTCCTGCCTATAGTCTTGTAAGAAGCACTTCAAGCAGATCACTTTGGTTTGCTACGCATTCCCTGGAATCTGAGGTGACTGACATCTGATTCTGATATAAAAATCATATATATAATTGATTGGAAACCAGAAAGATCTCAGGATGAGGAGAGAGGATGGTACTGGAAGCATACTAATGATGCTATGACCATGTTTGGGTACCAGTGATGCATGAGTTTGCCATGAATCCACTATATGCTGAAACTAGGATAGAGTCAAGGATACTAAAAAGTAATATCCTGTACAAAGGAGCAGGAAGAGGCACTGATGTCTGCCAGCTGACACGGAATCTGGGAAGGAGGTAACACAAAGAGAAAACTGTATGATCCCCATCATTTCAAGGGACAGTGCAGTGGGAAAGCCACTAAAGAGGACCCCAAAGAACTCCAGTGCACCTTAAAGAATTGATTGGCTTTGACCACTGCTGAACTCATGGAGAGTCTAAATACCTGCCGTGCAGAGAATGCAAACACCAAATCCTGGAGTAGAGGTACTTGGAAAGGATGGCCAAATCAGTCATCGCTTCTCCTCCTCCTGCTCTCTCTGACCCTTGGCTATCAAGCTGAGAGCATGTGGTGACACAGGGAAGCCAACCACAACCCCTTTTTCCATTGGCTAAGCTCAAAGAGGAATGTTACAGGGCAATACTAGCCCACATAAATACTAAACCTTTGAACTTGAAAATGTGGCTTTTACTTTCATCTCTCTGGAGTTTGATATAAAATACTATATTAGTTATCTATTTCTGCATCACAAATGTCTATAAAACTTAATGGTTTTTAAACAATGGCATTTATTACCTCACAGTTTCTAGGTGTCAGGAATCTAGGTACTGCTTCATTGGATACTCTGGCCCAGGGTCCCTCCCTGCAATCAAGAGTTTGGTTGGGCTGGGATCTCACTGAAGGTTGAACCAGGGAAGGATTCTCCTCCAAGCTGCATCAAGTAATTGGAAATATTTGCTCCCTGGAAGGCTGTCGGCCAGAGGTCAAGCTCTTTGTTTTTGCCCATCTGGATCACTTCAAAAGTTAATTCACAGCATAGCAGCTTATTTCAACAAAATGAGGGAGTCTTGAGACTTATGGAGAGAGATAATGCCAGACAAGAGCTAGCCTTTTACAACATAAACTCAGAAATGACAATCTAACCCATTTGCTGTATTCTGTTCATTAGAAATAAATCACTAGGTCCAGCCCCAAGTGTTAGATTACATGGGTTGTGAATACCAGGAGAAAGAGATAATTAGGAGGGTCATCATAGAAATTTGCTACCAGTATAATATAATAAAGCATACTGATTTTTTAGGGAAATATACCACTGCCCTTAGCCAAAGAACTGTTATAACAAATACATAGATCTACAGTGTCTATGATGTGAACAATACCCACTCATCTTATGTGTCATACAACCTGTCAATCATATGTGGCTGCCCAAGGAAGACATTTTGACATCTTTTTCAAACATTTCTCCAGGAAGCTTTCACATAATAACATAAAATACTAAAGTAAACACAGCCATTCTTGGCTTATTTATAACTCAATCTCTCCTCTCTCTCAAATCACTAGTTATTGAAAACCAAATTCAAACACTACATTATTCATCTTCCATCATTTAACATGTATCTCTACCTATCACTTTTACAATTACATGATTAACAAGAATTCCTTGATTTCATTTATTTTTAGTCAAACTATTCCAATTATTTCAGAAATGCCTTTTTATGGTTCATTTATTTGAAAGAAGATTTGACTTCAAATAAAATGCAGATTTTTAGTCATTCCTTAACAGCAGACATTTTGATGACTGAGACAGACTCTTCTGTGACTGAAAATGATGGAAGTGTTTGATAATCCAGGAACGACCTGAAGAGGTCAGTCACTCAAGATTTAACCCAATGGTAAAGAAAGCATCAGTTCATGGACAACAGTGGCAAGAATGAGGCTGCTTCCCTACAGTCCGCAGAGCTCTGTTGCTCACCAGGATGGTGGCACATGGGCTATGTCTAATCTTCATGGCAGTCCTTCAAGATGGTTGTGACAATCTTCATTTTCACAGGTGAGAAAATTCAGATACAGGAGAAAGAACTTGCCTAAAGTCACACAGCTATTATTTGATAGAGCTGATAATCCAACTTGGGTTTGTTTGATCTCCCCAAGAGCCTCTAAAAACAAACTGAAAACTACATAGCCATAGTTTTTAGGACACTGAGATAATTTTGATGTCTTTTTACTTGTCCATCTCTCCTTCTTACAAAGGGATTTGTACAAGACATTGGCAAGAATCAAACCACGTGTGCTGTTCACTTTGCTTCCCATTATTTGGCACAGATATGTGTATACAGTAGGTGCCTAATAAATATTACCCACATAAAGGCTGACTGACCTGCTTCAGCTTGGAAGCTACCACAGCACAGAACCCAGAATAAGAAAAACCAAGTTTTAAAAACAAACAAACCAATCTGAAAGACAAAGCTCTACTGTCCTAGTACTATAGTTTAGATTTTAAATGTCCCCCAAGGGCTCATGTGTTGAAGGCTTGGTGTCCATTAATGGTGCTGTCAGGATGTGGTAGACTTTATAGGAGGTAGGTTCTGATAGAAGGAACTTAGATCATTGGATTCTGCCCTTAGATCACTGGGGGGTCTGCCCTTTAAGAATCCCTGTTCATATTGTGATTCTGATCTCTCTCTCTCTCTCTCTCTCTCTCTCTCTCTCTTTCTCTCTCTATCTATCTCTCCCCCCTTTTTCCCTCCCTGCCCCATTCTTCACCTTCTCTCTTCCCCACCTCAATGAGCTAACATACCACCCCACTAGCCATGATGCGTTGCTTCACTGTAGGCCCGAAGCCAATAGGGCTAAGAGACCATAGACTGAAACCTCTGGAAATATGAGCCAAAGTATATCTTTCCACTTTTTAATTTGTTCCTCTCTGGCGTTTTTGCACAGTGATGGAACTGTACCTAACACATTCAGCCACTCTCAGTGTTACTTCAATGTTGGTCTACTCAACAATGGTAAGAGCAACAGAGGTTGGGGGATAAGACAGGTTCATGCCCACTTTCCAGGAACCCCATTGTGACTTTCCTGGAAGCTAGATATTCAAAGGAGTCTACTGGAGGAGTTCCCAGTATTATTTCCTTGGGATGGGCCACTGTGGGTCCAAGTCAACTGCATTCTTTCATTCCATGAAGCCTTCTCAAGAGCCATTACCTCGGTTAGAGTCTGTTTCTACACCCAGGACTCCTTCTGCCTAATAAACTCTTGGTCCTTCAGGGTGCAGCATAAATCCTATTGTGCATCCTTCTCTGTCTTTCCAAAGGAAGCTCTACTCCTCTCCTTTGTGCACCCATGAATTTTCATTCCTTCTTTTACTTGAAACAGTTTACCAGATAAGACAAAAACTGTATTCATGTAATACCAGAAATGTAGTAGGCACTCGATAAACACTTATTGATTCATGACTCCAAAGAAAGCAATTTTAAAAATGCAGTTGCTAAAGTCTCAAAGCAGAAATGAGAGCCCAGAGGTATTCCATCCATAAACTAGAGCAAAACTCGAACTTCATTCCTTCTTCTCATTGTGGTGGCCACAACCTACTCCAGTAAATGTTTCTCCTCTATCTTTTAAATTCCATCAAATTTCAGTCCTAGGCATGCCTATTGCTTTGTGTCTTTTCTTCTGAGGCAGCTCTTTCCTCTATGAATCATATTTTTCTTCCTGTTTCTTTGAGTTTTCTCAATTACCCAATATGTAGGTTCTGGAAAACAAATCTTTGATATGGATGTCATAATCACACTGCCTTAGAAGATGAAGTAGGATTGAAAATTCCTGAAGATATGAACCTCTGCCTATTGTGCTCAGTAATGTATTCTCATTCCTGAGGGTGGTGCCTAGCATACAGTTGATGCTTAAGCAAGATTTATAGGTGGAATAATATATTTTCTTACTTTTTTACTTTTACATAAAGATTTATATGAATTTTATTTGTAAAACCCCCAAACTGAAAATAATCAAAATATCAACAAATGAATAGAAGAGCAAATTGTGAGTGTATCTACACAATAGGATACTACTGAATGCTGAAAAAGAGTGAGTTACTGACATGACCAAAAACATTGATGAATCTTGAGATACTTGTTTAGAGTAAAAGAAACCAGACAAAAAGGAGTAAATGCTGTATATTTTCATTTATATAAAATTCTAAAAAATGTAAACTGTTTCATTGTGACAGTAAACAAGTGGATTGGGCAGAAATAGGGAAGGAGGAATTAGCAAGAATCTAAGGATGCTTTGGGGGAGGTGATAGATATGTTCATTATTTTAATTTGGTGATGTTTTCATGGTTAAATACATGTGTCAAAACTCATCAGATTGTACATTTTACATATGTGTAGTTTATTGTATTTGAATTATATCTCAGTAGTTACTGAGCAATATTTGCAATAATGATTTCAACCATACACCTCTGTAAAAGAAGTCTACTTGAAAGTATTGGAGAACTGAAAAATCAGTGAAGAATAACAGCCTCCAGGAGAAGACAGAATCTCAGAAAGGTAAGCTTCCAAGGCTGCTCTTTCAGCAAACCCATTAATGTTTACTTTAAAAAGAAATAGTGGCCCTGAAGCAAGGCCAGCAGATTGCTGTAGCTGCTGGTTTCAAACAGGAGCCTAAAGAGAATTCTTTCTGTGGTCTGTTGGCCATTTCAGAACTTTGGAAATGGAATGGTCAACTCATCAGAAAGACATAGCAAGTGAGTATGGCGGACTTTGGGGGGCCTGCAGGGAAGAGACTCTGGCACCTCAGGACCTGCACTGTGCGGTTGACTTGGGGTGCCTCCCCTCTCTGGGGGATGGCTGACAGTGTTGCAGACTTTTGGCTGCCCTAGGGAGAGAGACCCTGGTGCATCCGGACCTGCACTGAGAACTAGGAACTCCTCCCCTCTCTGGGGGGTGGCTGTGATCCTGCCGTTGTGTGGGCTGAGAATCAGACATCTCATGTCGTCCTGTTCCCCGTCCGGTGTTCCCCCTCCCCCTCCTCCCTGCTTAGCAAATGGGAGCCAGTGAACTACACATCTTGTGAAAAGATTGGCTATGTTATTTAGTATGAACTCCCCATATGCAAAGATAAGGACAACCATTTGGAAGAAAACAAGAGACAATATGACAGATAGTGAAGATCTCTGGTTGTCTAGCTTTGAAATTTATGCTTTCTTATGTCCCGTTCTGTTCTGTTTTGTTGTGTTTAATTTTACTCCCTTTTAAAATAAAATAAAAAATTTTAAAAAAAGAAGAAATACTGAAAATAAGTGGACAAGATATCCAACTTAATTTTCTTTTAAACATCAAATATTTTTGTTGTCAACAATGAACGCTAAGTAGCAAAAGATATATTGGGAGAGAAATAAAGCAAGGAAAGCATTAACAAAAATTCTTCTCTCTGTTTGGAAGTGTAAAATGGGAATTTTGCTTAAAGACCCCAGCAGCCAAGCCAAGGAAAACAACCGCTGGTCATTCTCAAACTCGGAGAGCTGCAGATCGCCGACTCAGCAGGAAACAGCATTGGGAGTGTGGATTGGGTGCAGCTCAGCAGTGTGGCAGCAATTTGGCTGACAATTTCCTTCTATGTTTCAGTGTAATTGAATTAGCATCCATGGAGACCGTCTCCCAGACATTCGCAAATGCAATACTGTAGAACAGGCGCTGCAATTCATCTGGCATTATGAGGGATTAAATTGCCATCCGCTCTTGCATCTCTCTTCATTGCTTTGTGTGTGCTTGTTAGAGGAAATTAGGAGGATGCAACGAGCCTGGGAACAATTAAAATCTCCTCACTTAGCCAATTCCTAGTAGCAGTATCAGAGTTCTCCTGATAGGGACTGAGGCTTTGTCAGCTAGTGCACACGACTTTGTAGACGCGCTTTTAAATTTTGGCCAGTGGGGAAAAAACTCATCGCACTCTAGTTAATGATGTAGATGAGAGCACAGAGGAGTGAAGGGGTACACAGACACCCACGATACGAACCGGTCAGAATCTCATCCCTGACATACCAAGACCAGGAGTCCTGGAGCTCAGTTCACCTGGAAAAAGGAAGTCTAGGGCATCTGAAATGGATGGCCAGTCAAAGTCAGGGGCCCAGTGTATTAGTCAGCTTTTCCATTGCTAATAGCACATACCTGACACCCACAGCTTAAGGGAGAAAAAGGTTTTTTGGCTCACAGCTTCAGGGGATTCAGTCCATGATTATCTGGCTAGGCAGAAGCATCTGGTAGAAGGGCTTGCCAAAGCAAAGCCGCTGACTTCGTGATGACCGGGAAGAAGAGCAAGGGACCTGCACCAGAGAAAAAGGGACCAGAGGGCAGATAGAGCTCTCAAGGTTGCTTCCATGACCCTAAGAGACATACCCAGAAGTGTGATCTACTAATCCCCTAAGTGACTCTAAGTCATTCAAGTTGACAAGTAAGCCTGATAATCACAGCCAGGAAGACAGCACCTAGCATCAGCTTCCAGGGGGTTAAGAATAAAAGTTGCAAAGATTAAAATCAGGATGGAAGGGAGACTAAAGAATAGTACTAGGTTCGTGATTCAAAATGCAGGTCATGACTGTCAAGAGTATGGTATATTCAATGGGATATTCAATTTAAGACTAGAGTGGCCACATAAATGATTATCTTTACTGACTGGAGGAGGTGCTGGGGAGGAGCAGATATGAAAGAAAGAACAAAGTTTGGCAGTGACAGGAGTCTGAGGCTGAATCCCACCACTACAATGTTTGCTAATTAAAGCACTTCATACTGGCTTCTTCTGCTTCCTCAGTGCAAACAAGAAAACTCTCTGGCAGGGTTAGAAGATCAGGCTTTTCGTTTGGGTGCCACCAGAAGGGGACCTTGAGATAAAGATTTGAGTGCAAGTTACTTATTTGGGATGTGATAGGAGAGAAGTGGGAGGAAGTGATGCTAGAAAGAGAAACATGGCAATAAAGAGTTTCTTATCAACTCAGCTATGACTGCAGGCCCTAGAAATAATCCCATGGAATTCTGGGAAAGCATATAGAACATATGCCTCTGTATTATCCCAATTCTGGAATGAGAATCTGGAAATTTTGTGAACCTATTGCTCCAAGCAAAGGCTGAGAACTATTCTGTAGATGAATGGGTGGAGGAGTGGGAGGCTCCTGATTCCCTAGCAATTCTGGTCTGTCTTAGAAATGGGCAGATTAATCTTCTTCCTGTTCAAGGAAATCCACAGGCACACAGGCATCACGTTAGCCATGGAAGATGACCTTTCAGTCCTGCTGTCATCAAACCTGATGGGACATTGACTGCTTCTACTGCAAGTATTAAAAATGAAACATAGTGCCTCAATTTGGGGCTGGGTTCCCTAAGAAATCCAAGAAAGAAACAGCAAAGGCCGAATATTTCAATGTTTTAAAAAGAAGTACAATTCTTGCAACATGACTGGAGGCAAAGAAGGTAGTCAAACCTGTTTTATCTTAGCCTTAGCCTACACTTTAAATCAAACTCAAGGGTATAAGACATTGCAAATTGAAGTCTAGAGGAGGGAGAGAATTGAAAGAGTTTCTTTAGATAAAACTGCTAGAGTGCTGTAACATTTTCTCTTCTCAACCCAATAGGGAAGGAAAGAGGTGTATTTCTCTCACCTGAAGCCTGGTGGGAGGATCTTTAAGAGGCACTTGGAGAACTTGATTTGTGTTCCCTAAAGATTGCAGAACCTCATGAACTGGAGTGTGATTCATGCCTGAGACACCTAAAGAATTCAAACCTGGATAAAAGGGGTTACAGGTTGCAAAAGCTAGTGGTTTCTATGGGAGAGAGTAAATGGACCCAAGAAGAGAGAAGGCATGCACAAGAATGCTGACTTGGGAATATTTGAAAAATGATTTTCTTAATCTTCTAGAGCAGTGATGAAACCTTGGGGGTGAGGGGCTGTGAAGAGCCAAAACCAGAGATGAAGCTGTTACTGGAGAGTGGAGAGCCCAGCTCTACTGCCGGAAAACTGCAGGTGTAAGTTGCACCCAGAATCCCCTACAAACTGGCGTGCAGTCCACACACTGAATAAAATCATCGTCATATGAGCCTTGCAGAAACCTAAGCATGTTCTGCTTTTGGTTGTGCATGCCGCTGTGTACCGGCAAAAACCTAGGCCAAGGTGAACCTTTTCTTCTGTCTTGCAAAAGACCGTATCCATTTGCCAATCTGAGCATCCCTGTGGCTGCATCTGAAGCCAGGGAGATCTTTGTTCTAATTCCTACAAAAGTTTTGTTGAGCTTCAGAGCCAAACTTCGGAGAAGTTCCAAAGTTTATGCAGTCTCCAAGAGAGGACAGCATACAGAGCCCAGTTAGCAGCAATCCCATTGAAATAAAACCTTTCTTTAAAAAACCCTTATCTCTTCCCAATTGTGCTTTCTCCAACATTGGAGGGATGGGGCAACTGGCTGCGAAAGGGATTGCAGGCAGCGTCACCACTCAGGAAATGCAAGAAGCTACCATCCACGTTTTCCACTGCTGTCTCTGCCTGTAGAAAATCTGAGCAAATGCAGTGCAGGGGTTTGCCCCCTGCACTCAACTGGATATAGGAATCACTAAACTGAACCTCAGATACCAAAAACGTTGTTCACACCTATACATAAGCAGATGAGCAAAAGACCCTGTCTGACATTCATTCAGAGTCAGCCTGAGGCCTGTGATTGTATAACAATTGGTTGACAAAGGTAGTTTTATGAATGTAGCCCACAAGTTCTGTTCTTTTTGTATGCAGATAATTTACAGAAATTATCCAAAATGCACTCTATAGATGGGCTCGCTATTGTGAGCTGCTTGTACAGATGAAGGTCCAGCCAGAATTTTGGAGCTAAATTGTAAGGTGTTTGCCCATGACGATCCGCTCCTGGACAGTCCCTGGCCCACTGGGAGGAAGTGAATGGCCAAGAGCAGGATTGGAATCCTCAAGCAAAACATGAGGGGCTCATCTACTCCAGCACTGCGGTGGGTTGTAGCTCCAGGGAGGCCACAGTTGCTGCTTTCGTGATGCTGGCTCCCAGGAGGGCATCGTGCTTGTTCCCACTGACAGCAATTCTCCCTGAAGCTAAACCTCAGGGTGGAGTGGGCAGGGCAGTGGGACTGTCTGCTGCCCGCACCAGCATCAAAATGTAAAGGGAACCCTAACCCCAGAGCTCAGATCCCAGCCATGGTGCAGACATAGATGGAACTTCCCCTCCTTTAGGCCTTCGAGACAGTGCGCCTGGAGCCCTCCAATGTTGAAAAAAATACAGTGGGAGATTTCTACAGATAACCTCTGCGTTTACTACCGCCTGTCCTTCCTGGAGCCTTTGGACCCAGGCTGTCTTACTTAGACTCAATGGGGAATCTTCAGCTGAGCTGACTCCTTATTACTACAAGATGCAGAGCTTCCTGTGGAAAACTTCTTGTTCACACCCTGAGGCCCACAACCAGATACTTCTATGGAAGTGCAGTGGGCTTTAGACTCAGGCAAATCAGGGTTTGAATCTTATTAGCTGTATGACATTGCGCAGAACACTTCACCTCTCTGAGGTTAGATTTCCTCGCCTGAAACATGAAGCTAAAGTTATCTACATCTCAGTTGTGAGCAAAGCAGAATTATATTTAACACGATGATTATAGTAACTGACCTCCAGAGATATGTAATAGTTGTCATCACTGTCTTTGTCTTCTCCCGCTCCCCACCCCCACCACTCCTTTATCTTCCTCATTTCTTATTGGCATCCTTTCCTTTCCTCATGGCTATGCTCAGATAGTTCTAGTTTTCTGAGAAAATTTACTAAAGAAGAGGCCAGATCATTTATTTCCTAAAAATACCTCCATTTTTCATACAAATCCCTCATTACAAAGTCTGTAGATATTGTCGGAGCCAAAGATACTTTTTAAATGATTGAATAAGAAGATTTCTTTCTTGTCTCCTTTTCAATCTCCTCATGCTCTGACTCTGTCCTATGTGGGCTCTGAGGGGAGGTAATCTTGCATGACATGTGAAATTTACATCTAAAATTAGATTTAACATCTTACTTCCCAATGGGCAAGTCCAATATTTCTACAAATATCCTTTTTGTGAGAGAAAATAGTCGTCTCTTTTGTTCCAAGCCAGTTTCTTCCAAATCAGGTTTCTCTTCTATAATTTATGAGTTTCGGTTTGTCCATCTGTAAAATGGATCTGTAATATGGTCTGAATGACTATCTTCACTCACAGTGTTGCTCTGCAGAGAGATGAGTGACCAAAGAATTTGGATTATCTACAGAATCCATCAACCCCGGCTCTGCCAGTGGAAGAAATCTGTGTTCCAGGCCATTGAGGCAGGTGACATGTGTCCAGGTTGTGTTTGACCAGATTTGCTGTGTTGAGCAAGATTGATTGGCTCTAGGATACTTTTTGTAAGTTCTAATCAAATATGCCATCTGGTGCGCTACAGCGTCCTACTGTGTTTTCACTATTTAACTATCTCACCTCAGTAAGCTCCAGGAAGAGAATGAGGGAAACCAGAGTGCTTTGGAAGAGTGGGAAGATTTGCCATAGCGTTTGTAGGTGACAGAGTACCTAGGGACAAGCCTGGAAGGAGACAGGACAGAATCCTGAGGGTAAAGAAGTAACTGCAAGTGGCAGAGTCTGAATATTATTTTCTGGGCATCCAGGCAATGAGGAAAAGATCCAAAACAGATGAGTACTTTTCTGTTGTCTAACTCACCCAAATGACTCCATGTGGAAAACCTGAGGGAGACTCCCCACAGAGAGCAAAAAGGAGAAGCAAGAGGAGAAAACACTGGCAGTTATCACACACTGAGCCTTGTGCCAGGTATCTTACACTGTCTATTTAATTCTCACAGTATCCCAAGAGGTTGGTGCTATAATCCTCCTCCTGACACAGAGTTGGTGATCAAGGCTCAGAGAACTGACTCCTCCAACATTTCCCCCAATACTCTTTTTATCTGCCAGATCTTCAGTGATCTCTATTACTCGTTCACTCTTTAATAATTACTTTCTGAGTGTCAGGCTCTGGGCCAAGTACAAGGTGGATTACAAGTAGGTAACCAGAGAGAAGAGAGGCATAAGATTTGAAAGCAAGGATAAAGAGCAAACGAAGGATAAAATCAGAAGCAGGAAGGTTTGGGAATCAGGACAATCCAGAGAATGCCAGAAAACCAAGGTATACCTAGAATTTGTCCCAAAGAAGACTCTCCCATAAGCCTACTTCTGTTCTGGTCCTGTTGTCATAGCAACAAGAGAAGCTTGTGAGGCTATGAAGTGAGCTTTATTTTTCTCAAGGCTGTTGGACCAGTGGTTCCAGTCAACTGTGCTTGAAGGCAATCAGGAACAGAAATAGAGCCGCAACCTCTGAGATGAGGTGGCAGCTACTCCCACCAAAAAGTCATAAATTTTAGATTTCCAAATGCAGTGATAGTACAGCAACCAGTAATATTTCTTGAGCAATTTATTCAGTGCTGAGCTCCTGATAAAAGACTCACATGAATTTGACTATTGAGCCACACCCTACAAGGTACATAGGATAAAGATCCCCACTTAACAGATAAGCTCAGAAAGGTGAAGTCACTGTCCCAAGGACATGCAGCTTGGAAATGGCAATGCAGAGACCAGAATCCAGGGTTACTGAACTCTAAAAGACTGTGTATGAAGCCATACACTTCACCGACCCTCGTGAATTTGTACAACAAGGAGTTTACATCACTTCTCTGTGGACAAGGCTGGCCCACAGCGAGGAAGGCTGTGGCAGGCGAATAGTGCACAATAGAGAATTTTCCTGCCACTTACAAGCTGAATGATCTTGGCAAGTGGCTTCCCCTCCCAGAGTCCCAGTCTTCTCATCCGTACAGTGGGAACTGAGGCATAAATTTCTTGGGAGGAATTCACAAAAGATCCATCAGAAATGTGCACACAGGGAATGCATCACGCCTCATAGGATTCTCTCTCACCATCTCCTTTGATCCACAGGGAAAGTAAACATCAGAGGAACCTGCATTTGGTGACTGTAGCTCCTGGATACCCTCAGACTGAGACACCTGCCATCCATTCCGGATCTCATTCATTCCTTTTCCCTAGCATCATTTTTCCCTATGAGGCCGGCCATGAGACAAGTATTTAATAAGTGTTTTTTCTGAAAACAAAGTCAGACACAGATGCACGCACACACGCACACACGCACACACACACACACACACACACACACACTACTGGAAGGAAACACATCATCGTGTTCCCCCTGGTTATCTTCGAGTTGTGACACTTTATCTTTCTTTTTGCTTATCTATACTTTCCTCTAATGAACAAGTATTATTTGTAGCAGTAAGAATGTGAAAAACACACGCCCCAGCGGTACTATATGTTACCTCTGAAATATGGGGGTGAGGAGAATAGTTCATGACGGGGCAGCTTTAAAAAAAACTTCACATAGATCCTTTTTATGTTCATCTTGTAATTTTGCTTGAGACAGGGTCTCACCGTGTAATCCAGGCTGGTCTCAAACTCACTATGTAACCCAGGCTGGCCTCAAACTAGAGTCAAGCCTCCTGCCTCAGCTTCCTGAGTACTGGGATGATAGACGCACACCAACACACCTGACCTCACTTTTAAAATTTTGTTATCTAGAGAAAGGTAAGCTATGTGGTATGGCAAAAGGAATTTCAGAAAGGGAAGGACTTGCTTTCAAATCTTGATATCCACTGAGTAACCGCTCAGAGCCTCAGATTCTTTGTCAGTAAAATGGGGATTAAAATAGTACTTGTTAGCATTTATTGAAAGGATTAGAAAAAGTATGTGTAAAATGCCTAGCACATAGAAAGTAGTGAATCATAGGACAGTTGTTAATAGTTTCTTTGGGGTAGTTTTGTCTGTGGGTTGATGCTGCATAAGCAGGTGCTTCTCTATGAGATAAAAAATGAATGCTACCAAAACTCACCATATATCTCATCAGAGTGAAGAATACACCAGAAAACTTAAAGAGTACTTGAAGTAATTCTCTATTACCAAACTTAAGCCCTCTGAGCTGATAACAGCTCTCTCACTTCTCCAAGGAAGTAAAACAAACAAACAAAGAAACAAACAAAAGAACCCATACACTTACTGGTAGTTCAAATTTTTTTGTTTCCTAGTCTACCAAAAAACCTTTCTCTACATAGAAAATTCACCAAGCCCTCTCCATCCCCAAAAGATCATGAGGTGGTGAGTCTTATCCCAGAGGCAGTGGCAAAGTCAAGCTAATCTTCCCCTGTGTCTTGGGGAATTCTCTTGCCTGTTGACCCAGATGCTCTACACATGCTCACAAAATCCATCTGCCAAACCTCATTAGCCATTTAGGCTTCTGCAGGGTTATTCTGAGTCCTTTATTTCCTGGCATTAATTTAAAGCAGCATTTTCTCACCTCTGTAGGCATGTTTCCATGAGTTAGAGGCTTAAAAAATGGATTGCAATGGATTTTGTCACAAATTGCCCAAAATCAAAATGTTCAGTTCCATCTCCCATTTCATTTCTAAATGATTAGACGTAGCTGCCCGTAGCACCTGGTAGGAAAGGACTCGGAGACCATTCCAAGGCAAAATAACAACAACAAAGTATCAAAAAGACACCATAGCCTTTTGGATTTCATGTTTTTCACTAACAGGTTACTATTATCTGCCATGGCATGAAATCAAGGGCTACTGGCATGTTTGACATCCTAAATCTAATTAACATACTTTCTTCTTTCCCTCCAAGAAAGCAAACTGGTATGACTCTCATGTGGTGCGCTGTGACAATAATAACAGTTATCACGTAAGGAATGCCACTATGAGCAAGGGGTTTCCTGTATATAATGCAGTTTACCACAACTCCCCAATTACCAGAGGAGTGTCGCTTGTGTTGTACAACCACTTCACACCAGCTTAAGCAAAAAAGCAATGTCTGAGTTTATGTAACTGAAAGGAGAAAGAGGAAATAGCCTCGGTGACTGGTTCCAGAGAAGTCCTTTCTGTTAACTCTACTTGCCTATGATTGTATTTACCCATTGATCATATCTCCTAACACAAACAGGCCTATCTTATATAAATAGTAACAAAGCTGTCATGTTTCCTGTGCATATAAAGTGCTATCTTTTTCCAGTTGATGTGTATCAGTCATGGGGAATCTAAATAGTTTGGGTCACGTCCCTATTCCTTGAACCAGTCAATTTGTCCTCAGATGGTTTAACCATCTTTTTGGCCAAAGAGTCTGTGCCTGTTAACAGAAGAGAGGCATTGTTTAAAAGTTTAATAGGCAGATAAAAGCAGGACCATAATGAAAAGTCATGTACGCTGTATGCTGCACAAAAGCATCCAGTTAGGGCAAAGGAAGGGATAAAATTGTCCTTGTGACCTGCTCAGCAAGCTATGAACCGTAGTTCCAGATACATCTGGAAGACTAAGGGAAGGCCTTGTCTAATTCATACAAAGGTATCATTTGAGTTACAGCAGACCTGACCAAAGCAATAGTTACTGTGCACCACTTACACATTCTAGGAAATAGATAATGATTACCTAACTTTTAAAACGAGCAGAGTCCATAGAACAGGAAATATCAAAACTAAGATTCAAACCCAGGTCTACCTGGCTGCAAACCTGTTGCTTTTCCTAGAATAACCACCTGTAGAAAAAGTAGAACTCACCAAGCTCCTAATATCACAAAAAAGTAAAATAAGTGGATTCTTTTTGCTTCTACTCTCTGGAAACCCAGTTAACCCCTCAGAGACAGACAGGAAGCTGAGCCAAGCCTAAGATAAGACATGCTATAAAAACTGTGTTTGCAAACAGCTTGAGAGACATGATGTTTCAGTTAAAAAGGTAATTTCTTGCTTGGAACAGTGAGAAATTAGATGCAATCTGTTTTGATTTTTTCCCAATTGAGGACATGCTTTAGTGACCAATTTGAAGACATGCCAGCATCCTTCTGTCTTGGGGATATGTTAGCTTGGTTTATGTCTCTATTCATAAAAGACATGTAAATCATCTCGCAGGAAAAGCGTCACAGAATGCTGTATATGCAAAAGGCATGGAGACAGGCTGAGCTCTCTCTTCCTGGATATTATCATTCATAATAGTAATAATAGTAAGTACTTATTCTGTGTCAGACCTGGTGCTAAAGACATTCATCACCACAGGGCCTTATTAGAAAGTCCGATTGGGTGTATTTTTGCTGCTCAGCCTGTGAACACTCTTCTGGTTCAGGGAAAATCACCTGTTGGGTAGTTCTTGGTGGGAGATGGACCAGTCTCCCTCTATGAAAGCAGAACAGACAGAAAATCCATAAGCTCTCCATTATCCTTCCAGAACATTCCCTGTTTTAAAAATCTTCTTTAGAGCAGTTTTATGTCCTAAGAAAAATTGAACAGAATGTGCAGAGGTTTCCCATCTATTCCCTAGCCCCACACATGTATAACCCCTCCCATTATCAACATCCCCCAACATGAATGGGGGACGACACAGCACTGACACATCATTATCACTTAAAGCCACAGTTCATACTAGGGTTCATCTTGGTGCTGCACATTCTACGTGTACAAATATATAATGAGATGTAGCCACCGTTGTTGCATCACTCATAGTAATTTTACTTCCCTAAACATCTCCTATGTTCCATCTATTTGTCTCTTGCCTACCCCAACTCACAGAAACCACTAATCTTTTCGCCCTCTCCATCGTTTGGCCTTTCTTAGAATGCCTCATAGTTGGAATCGTATAGTGCACACCTTGCTCAGATCGTCTTTTTTCACTTCATAACACTAACTTTCCTCCATATCATTTTACAGCTTAATAGCTCATTTCTATGCTCTATTTCTTGCTTTGATCAAACAAAGTCTCTTTATGTTGTTTGAATCCAAGCACCCTGCCCCCTTAAAGTGCCATTATCCCCACTTCACAGGTAAACCTGAGACTCAGAAATACAACACTTGGTTGAAGAGTGTAAAAGCCACAGAGAGCAGAGCAAAACTCTATGGTAGCCTGAAGGAGGCATATGCAACTCTGTAGTCAGGCTGACTTGAACATAAGTGCCAGCTTCATTATTCACCTGCTGCTAGATCTCCTACTAGTCACTTAACCTCTCTCTGGGCCTCTGTTTCTGCATCTGTGCGATACAGGCAGTTGTACTTCTAACACAAAATCCTTCCAAACACTGAAAGAAAACATGTATATAGTGCTCTCCATGCAGGGTCTGGCATATAGCGAACACTCAACATCTGTTAGCTGTTGTGTTTGTTATTATTTCTGTTCATTAATCATTTCCTATAACATCACATTATAAATGATTATATAACCAGCTTGTAGGATTGCTTGCTTTATCGACTTCCCAACCCCTCAGAGTCATGGTTGAGAGAAAGTAGTGGAGGAATGACCTTTCTACCAGGGGATCTTTGACATGGGATGACTTCTGAAACCAGACATTTATTCTGGTTCTCTCTGTGTCTCAGGAGGACCCCAGCATGACCCAGCAAGAGCACAGACTGTGCTCATTGATCATGCTAATGACGATGGATCTCCTCCCCTTTGTCATTCGATCACCAGATGCCCAGGGTTTTATCAGCTTTTCCCAGGGCAGAGAGGGCCATTCCCACCCCTGCCCATGAGGGCCTTTTCTTCTTACTCTGACTCACACAGAACAGAGCCAATTAAAGAACACATTCATTTCTCAACCCTCCACCTCTTTAATTACCAACAGTGCTGAGAGATGAATAACACTGAACAAAAGACAGATTTATTTACCCCAGGACATAAACAAGATTATGGGAAATAAGCATTCAGAGGCCTTTTGCTCCTGGGAGAATTTTAATTTGCTGACCCCTGCCTTACAAAAATCTTAGGTCTTTTCACATAATTATAAAATCACCAGGAGTTTTGCCTGCTTGAGTTATTTGTTGGCACACATTACCAGCCTGGCCCTTTGCTTTCCTTGGCCAATTATAGGAATCCACACTGGGGCTTTGCAGTATAGTCTTTTGAGGCAATGAGGAAAACCTGAAAGAAATTCTCTTCCTAGTGAAGTTTTCCTATGGTAGGCTTCCTGGAAATACAGAGATGTGTAAACAGGAGGGAGGAGGTGGCATAATTACATGGATTAGAACACATTTGGTTACAAATCACTTAACCCCATATTGAACCAAAAAGGGAATCTATTATTAAGTCCAACATTAAAGCTAACTTCAGGCCTGGCTCAGTTAAGGGGCTTTAACCATGCCCCTGTGCTCAATTTTGCTCTACATCTGCTATCTGTTTTTCTCTGTGTTAGCTTCTTCTCAGAAATATAGTTCCCAAAACTCTCAAGTATCCAACCTATCACATCCTAAAATTGAAACTCATAGGATCGGCTTTGGTCAGTTTAAAAAAATCACTGTGACTCAGGGTGAAATACATCAACTGGTTCTACCTAAGTAACACACCCAAATTTACATCTAGGGTATGGGGTCAGTTCTACCTAAACTATATATGCAAAGAGCATGTCATGGGGTGAATCCTCAAAGAAATACAAGGATACCATGTGCAGAAGAGTGGAGGTACCTGCTAAATAAAAATCATGAATGTTCATCAGAGTATTCCTTTAAGGTATGGGTTTCAGAGCATCCCAGTCTTCCTGGAGAAGTTTGGAAGAGGTCACTTTGCCATTAAGCCATATGTTGTGTGTGTATTCCTTCTAAAAATGGGTATGTTGACATCATAACCCTCAATACCTCAGAATGTGACTTAATTTAGAGATAGAATCTTCACAGTGGTGTCAAGTTAAAAGGCAGTCATTAGAGTGAGCCCTAATCCAATATGATGAGGGTCCAGATAAGAAAGGAGAATTTATACACACACAGGCACACATGTGAACATGAAAATGGCCATGATCAAACAAGGAGGGAGTAGCCTGGCATAGATTCTTCCTTTACAGCCTGTAGAAGAAACTAATCCTATCAACACCTTGATCGTGGACTTCAAGTCTCAAGAACCGGGACAAAGTGTTTCTCTTGTTAGGCTATCAAATTGCAGCACTTTATTTTGCAGCAATCAAAACAAGCATAGCATCCTTTGAGGAAGATATGCAACGAAATGTTCAGGTCTTCTGAGAGCCTGGAAAGGGTTGTTGTAAGCCTTACTCCATAGCCTAGGAGACTGCAAAGTTCTGCCCAATTCCTGGGCGTCTCTGGGAGTTTATGCCACCATGGTCACTCCTGGTTTCTAGATTCTATTTCTACATGGGTTTTCTGTGTTCATCACAGCATTATTTCAGATATTATACTCAGCCCTGCTCTGTAATTGTCACTCTAAAAAAAGAGTCCATTCGCCCAAGAGATGTCTGTATACTTTGCTGAAGTCTTGGAGCAGGGAGCGAAGAAGAGGTCAAATTGGACATTTACACAAAGCTTGAAGAGCAAGAATCTATGTTTGTTGATTTGAAAATGATTTATTGAAATTCTATTTTGCTCAGGGTAGAGTGGAGTGCAGGGTACAGTGGAGAACAAGATAGACTAACTCCTTGTACTGATGGAACTCATATTTTATATGGGGTGACAGATGATATAAACAAGTGAGCAAGAGAATTCCAAATGGTACTAAGTTCCATGAAGAAAATAAGTGGGTTGGGTGGTGGAGATGATATGTGAGTAGGAATTTTGGGGTGATTTTTTTTTAAATCAGAGGAAGGTTAAAATCAGTAAATGGTTCTTAGAGGAATTGAATGTGGAGCTGACTCTGGATGAAAAAGATAAGGATGGGGCTAGGGATTTAGCTCAGTGGCATAAGTGCCTGCCTGGCAAGCGCAAGGTCATGAGTTCAATCCCCGGCACCAAAAAAAAAAAAAAAGATAAGGATGGGCAATTAGGGTCCTTGGAGTCCTATAGTGAGTATGTGATGGGTAATTTTACACACCAACTTGACTGAGCCATGGGGTGCCCAAATACTTGTATTTGGTTAAACATTATTTCTGGGTAAGTCTATGAGGATGCTTCTGGATGAGATTAGCATTTAAAACTATGACACCTCCATCCCACCATGTTCAATCTGAGACATTATTCTTCTGACTTCAAAATCAGACTCAAAATGAAACATTCTGCCAAGTCTCTTGGCTTCAAGAGATGATTAAGTCATGAGGGCTCCACTCACCTCTGAGAAAGGGCCAGTTTGCCTCCCTAATCCTCTCTCTTACCTTTCTACCTTCTGACAGGTAAAGATGCACACCCTTGCTGAATGCAAACACCATCGTATTGGACTTCCCAGTCTACAGAGCTATGAGCTAATGAACATCTTCTCAATGCAAATTACCCAGAGTCTGACTGGAACTGTACCATCACTTCTTCTGGGTATGAACTTCTCAGCTCTATAACTATGCAAACAATTCCTGATAGTTCCCATATTTCATTTCACATCAATGTGATGTATTATAGGCTACATTTGGCATATATGCTATGGGTTGTGTTTCTCTGACAACCCTGCCCAATGCAGAAGGCCTTGGGGCAATATAACCTTCCTGATAATGGAGCCAGAGTTCCATGAATAGAGTGGAAATTGCCTCTGCTGGTCACCCTGGAATGAGGCCTCCCACTGAGAATATAAAGAGGCAGCCTCGGTTTGGGTGGTGAAAGAAGGGTATGAGTTCCGATACCCTGAGCACCACGGTCACTGGCAGGATGTGGGCAGCTCTGTCAGTGATCACAGAGCCTGTTACTTCCAGGAGCAGTTAGCAGCAACAGTTTACACCTGCTTGCCTTCTTCCCTCCCGGAACTTTGAGTCACAGCAGCATAAAAGTCTCAGCCAATTCTTTGTTGCTCCTGTGGCAAAAAGGAGAGGGTCTGTCTGGAGCTGAGAGGGGCTGCTGGAGCAGGGCAACGGCAGATGGAGGCATAAGGTGGGGAACTGAAGCAAAGAAAGCAGCCCCGCCTGGGAAATGGGAGGCAGTGGTCTAGAGAACCGCGGCTGGCTAAAGTGACAAGTAAGATAAATTTGTGAAATATGCCACATTCCCCAGTGAGGGAAACCTGGTTTCACAAAGGAAAATGAAAAACAAGAGGGAAAGAATAAATAAAGTGAGGATGAGAGAAGGGAGAGGGAGAGAGCCTTCTAGAAATTGAGATGAAAGCTTAAACATCACAATAAGAACCTTTAAAGCAGGAGCGAAGCTACAGACTGGCAAAATCTGGGGCTGGCTTGAAAATAAATAAACCAAAGCAGTAAGTAAAAATAAAAATGGTGTGCCCAGGTACTGGACTGACCCCATTATGTGTTACTCAGCATTTTATTGTTGTGATAAATGCCTGAGAATATTAATTTAGAGGAGAAGTATTTGTTTTGGGCTTGAAATTTTGGAGGTTTCTGTCCATGGTTGACCAGCTCCATTGTGACAGGCCCATGATGAGGAAGAAACATCGTGGTGAAGGAAACCTGCTCACCTCACTCAGCCAGAAACAAAGAGACACTAGGCAGCCAGAGAAAAAAGGACCTGAAACAAAAGAAACCTTTGCAGGCCATGTTCCAATCGACTTGCTTCATTCAGTTAGGTCCCACCTGCTATTAAACTCATTGAACTGTGACCTCGTAAGTGGATTTCCTTTGTTCTCTTATGACCCTATCACTTCCCAAAAGTCTCTGCATTGGGGACCAAGCTCCCAACACATAACCCCTGCAGGGCAGGGAACTGTTGAGGCCATAACACTTTCTATTGCTCATTTAATGTGTAACTTTCAACAGCTTTAAGACAACTGTGGTTCTCTCAGTTTATAGATAGGACAATCAAGGCTCAGAAAATTTAAACACACTGTTTAAATTCACATCACTGGGAAATAGGACAGTCAGGAGTTGAACTTGATCTGGTCTGACTCCAAATCAAGCCTCTTTAGAGGTGTTCTACAAAATGCCATGATACACAAAATCTGTTTTAAAAGTATGAAAGAGGAGATTTGACCAAAGAGAATTGGAAAATTTGTATTATTCCCCCCAACCTGAAGGTCATGGCATGCAACAGCAGGCTGTGAGGGACTGTTCCTGCTGCATAACAAACCAAGTAGTGATAGTTAGCTTTGTGTGTCAACTCTGGCAGGCCATAATACTTAAACCCCACACTGGTCTAGACATTGCTCTATGTTTTTAGAAGAGATTATCAATTAAATCTGTAGACTTCAAGTAAAACAAATTACCCTCAAAATATGGATGGGGCTTTGCCAATCAGTTCAAGACTTAAAGAGAAAACAAAAGACTTACCTCCTTTGAAGAAGGAATTCTGCCTAGAGACTTGAATTATAATGTTAGCTTTTTTCTGGGACTCCAGTGTCCAGCCCTCCAGCTCTACCTGCAAGAGTTCAGATGTCCCAGCCTCTATAATCCCATAGGCCAATTCCTTGCAATAACTATCTCCATATAGTCCATCAACCCTCAGTATCCAAGAAGGATTAGCTCCAAGAAACCCTGATAAGACCAAAATCCTCAGTGCTACAGTCCCTTACATTAAATAGCATAGTATTTTCATATACTTGAAATCATTTCTACATGGCTTATAGTACCTAATATAATGTAATGCTATGTAAATATTTGCTATACTGTTTAAGGAATATTGATAAGAAAAACATATTTACATGTTCAGTATAAGCACAACTTTAATTTTTTTTCTATCTACTATTAATTCCATATATGCAGGACCCATATACATGTCCAAAGAAACAGTCCAGTAGAGATGGGGAAACAGATATGTTATATAACATATATCATACGGAATGTTTTACCTGAATTAGAATTATATATCTATAGATGATTGATAGATGGATAAATATACAAATCTCTATTGTTCTGTTTCTTTGAATAACCCTGATTAATACATACCCACTTAAACTTAGTGGTTTCAAACACTTATTTATCATGTTCATGAATTCTGTGCTTTAAGACCCAGGGTGTATCAGGGACCACATAGCTGTGCTCCATGTTTTCTGGGATTTCAACTGGGAAGGCTGGGAACCCAAATGGCTGGGGACCCAAAGGTTAGAGCTGGAGTGGAAGTCCACGTAGATTTTTTTTTCCACACCTTTTTGCACTCGGGCAGGGTAACTAGAGAGCTAGGCTCAGCCAGGAACTCAGGCCAGCAAACATACTCATGGCTATCGATGCCTCCATATTCTAGCAAAAGAAAGAAATTGGCCTGGCCTTTTATAATCCTGCCTTAGAAAGTACACATTGTCATTTGCACCATAACCTGTTAGTTTAGATTCAAGGGAGGGAGCAGAGGTGTTACCTTTCAAAGGGAGGAGTGTGAAAAATTTGCAGGCACATTTTAAAACCACTTCAGGGACTCTAAGGTAGACAGAAATCTGTTTAATTTTGTTTAACCCAAATTTTCACAAGACCTCACACATCTGTTGTTTTGAGTGGACTGACAGGCCTCAAATTCAAATGTGAAAGCCTTAAACTTCAGTACATCATTACTTGACTTTTCTTTTCTTTTCTTTTTTTTTTTTTTGTTGGTACTAGGAATCGAACTTGTGACCTAGCGCTTGCCAGAAAGACACTTATGCCGCTGAGCTAAATCCCCAGCCCACCTGACTTTATTTGGAAATAGAGTGTAGCTAGATGTTAAGATGAGGTCACAGTGGAATAGGTTGGTCCCTCGTTCAATATGAATGTGTCCTTATGTAAAGGGGAAATCTAGACAGTTACTCACACAGAGAAAACACCCATGTGGGGATGAAGACAGGAAAGAGGGTTATACCTTTTGCATCAAAGAACTCCAAAGATTACCAAGAAACCATCAGAAGCTAGGAGAGAAGCATGGAGCAGAGCCTTCCCTCACAGACTCAGAGGAAACCAAGCCTCTAGGCAACTTGAATTTGGCTTCCACAATTAGAAGCCAAAAGGACATTGTATGTCATTTGACATAAATCATCCAGTTTGTAATGCTTTTTTAAAAATTTTTACAGCATCTCAAGTAAATAAATACAGGTATTAACTTCATCCATCCATCCATTCACTCATTCAGCCAAATTGAGAACTTCACAGCATGGCCTCTGCCAACCTCTATCCTCACCTCCAATTCTCTTTCCTTCCTCTCACTAAGTTACTTGTGTCCCCTGAAACAAAAATTTTTGTAAAAATTAAATAAAATTGTATACACAAAAAAGCCTACTCAATAGTAGATACCAAATAGATCAATCTCTTTTTTAAATTTTGTCTTCTCGCAGTGATTCTGTCTTTTTCCACTGATATCAGTCCTTGGCTTTGCTTCTCTTGTTGGACTCTGTATCTTTCCAGAGATCTGAGTTTCTTGGCTCCTAAAGAGCTGACTCTTCTCTCCCCTTGTAAACTCCTCTTTCCTTCTCCAGGCAGAGCTCTCAGGCAGCCCAAGGACTGGGTAGAGGCTCTGTGATGTTAAATCTGGATTATCAAGATGATGGGCGTGAGAACTGCTAGGCTATTAGTAAAGCACACTTCTGGGGGTATCTGTGATAGTATTTCCAGAAAGGACTGGCATGGGGGACATGACTTGATGGGAGAGACCTACCCTGAATGTGGATGGCACCACCCAATGGAATGGGGACCCAGATGAAACAAAAGCAAAAGGAGAAGCCCATTGGCACAAGTTCTCTGTTTCTGGCTGCAGTGAGGGGAGCAACTCTACCCCTCCACACCCCTCCACCATGATGCTCTGCTTTACCTTTGCCCCACAGCAAGGGAACAGCTGCTCATATCTGAAATCTGAAACTGTGATACTTAAAAATAAACATTTGCTCCTCAAAGTTGACTTTGCCAGGTATTTTGTGGAAAAGACAGAAAGTTAACTAACACAGGCTAGTGAGAAAATGCTAGAGAACAGGACACTGAGGCATCTCTAGGTTTCATGGAAGGAGCAGGAGAAAGCGAACAGTGGTTGAGTGACACAGAGGAGACACTGCCTAAGTGTGGGAAGAATATGTACAGCCCCGGTTTGAGTAAAACTCAGCTTGTGACTTTGGGGAAGCCTCTGAATTTCTCCAGGATTCAGTTTCCCCATTTAGGCACTCCAGGTGTCTTCAAGGACCTATTTTCTCTTTGACACTTAGACAAAATTGATAGGCACACGTGGTACAAATTGTAGAAAACCTGGTGCTCTCCATAAGTACTCCAACGTGCTATTATTTTGTTCTTAGCCCTGTTTAGTGTCCCTTACATGGAATCCTATTCTGCTTTGGGGCATGCAGATAAGGAATTCAGCCTCCTAATCTCGGTAGCGGGCATATACTGTGTTTACTTCCCACCACTGATGCTCCATTGATGAGTCTCCATCCCTTCCTGGCCTACCTCAGTCCAAGTGGAAGTGACTATGATATCATCTCTGGGTCCATGAGTGAACATGTCATCCAGTCCAGAACACAGTGCTCCATCCCCATGGCCATAATGGATCTTGGAGGGGGATGGTTAGAAATTATCATCTGAGAATAAAGCCAAATTGGAGAAAAACGTATTTAAAGGAACCAAATTTTGATAATATTATTTAAGACCCTAGATCCCGCCATGCTTGGTGTATTGAATTTCCTATTTAAATAAACACCCCGATCTTATTTTCCTTAATCTGATTTGAGTTGTAATTCTATCCCCCTGCCCTTGAAAGAGACCTGGCTAATTTTAAACCTTACTAAAAACTTGAGCAAGTACATGAATTTACAACAGCAATGCAAATAATATAAACTTGGTATTAGATATCCCTGTTTCTAAAAGCTTTTTCTCTTTTTGTTCACTTACATTCTGCCTGCTGTTTGCCTCTACGTTCTTTATTCCAAGTTTTTGTTTATCCATTGTACAGAATTGCTCACCTACTTCCTCCCCTGTACAACTCTACCAATACACATTTAGGAAGGTATTTTCCTAAACAAAGAAAATTCCCTCCCAGAGGAGAATTCTGTTACCAGCTATTGATAAATTAAAAATTTCACTCCTCTTTGTATAATATAAAAAGGCTGGACAAGACCTCCTGTGCAACTTAAAAACTATGGAGTTCAAAATATAATAAAGCCATTAAAGCTGCAGCATAGGAGAATGTTTTTGAAAATGTAAGCCACAAGTCTTGAAATAAACTTACTGGGTCATAACCAGCACTTTTTAAAATGAAAGAGAATAAAACAGAAAATAACAGAGTACATCATACATAATAGAGGTGTATAGGTTCATGAAATTTTTATTTCAATTATAAACGTATAAGTACTGTACATACACTATGCTAGATCATAGTTTAAAGCATTATTTCTCATTGTGTATCATGATACAAAAATTTTGAAAGCCAATAGTATAAGTCAGTATTCACGGAAGGGAAAGAAGCCAGAAAGTTAAAAAGTAATATATATAATTTCTTTAAAAAAACAACAGAAATACTAAAATATATATGTATATCTGAAAAAATATGGAATTGTATATACCAAAAAGGTAAATTATTATCCTTGGGCAGGGAGAATTATGATATTTTTCAGTTTCATATATATACTTTCTATGTTATCCAATTTTTTAAAAAGACATGTTGTACTTTTATAACCAAAATCTTTATAAGGTTTAATTTATTTTGAAAGATAAGTATATTTCTGAAAACCTTCTAAGGAAAATACCTAGAAGAAATATATTCAAATACTAACAGTGACAATTGTATTAGTCCATTTTCCACTATTACAGCTTAGTACCTGAGGCTGGGTAATTTACACAGAAAAGAAGTTTATTTAGGATGCAGTTTTGGAGGCAGAAAGCTCAACAAGTATAGGAAATCTCTGGTGAGTTATTCCTTTGTCCTTGGACACACGAGATCATGGAACAAATGCAAGAAGGAGAGGTCACTTGGCAGGACAAGAAGCCAGAAAGACATACAGGAACCAGATTCAATGATTTAAATTCACTGTCAAGGAAGTTAACTTGAGTCCTACATTAGCTATGTTAGTCCCTTCTGAGGGCAGTGCAAGTAATGATCTAACCACCTCTCCATCTCCTAAAGATTCCACCAAATCAATACCAGGCATGGAAGACCAAGCCTCCAACAAGTGAGCATTTAGGTTGCAAATGGACATCCAAACCATTACAACCAACTATAAGCACTTTTTAAACGTTCTCTTGTTGTTAACTCTTTTGTATTTGATATATTTTCCACAAGAACAAGTGTAAGTATTAAAAAAAAAAACTTTCTTTGGGACTTCATCTTCTTTGAATTCTATGATTCTTCAGTGGGAGAAAAGTTAGCAAACAAAACATGAAAATTCCAAAAAATACAATCAAGGGAGGGAACTGCTGGGTGGAGCCAGGTAGGGAGGTAGAGAGTGAGGTAATATGAAAATCTTTTGCATTGATTTTCCACATCAGTAAAGTCCTCTTCTTCTTTTACCTACTGTCTGATGAAGGTATGTGTTAGAATGCAACTATTATACATTCCAAATGTCATGTTCCTCAACATCCATTTGAAAGAGCATAATTTATTGAGAAAGAAGTGTCACTGGAGCTGAGAAAAAGAGAAAGTTTCTACCAAAGTACCAGAAGTCAGAAGATGCCTAGACAGGAAACAGTAGTGTACCTGGAGGGCTGTCCTTGAACAGGATGCAAACAGTTGGCAAAGGACAAAACCAATTCCAGGAGAGTCCCTTCAGGGAAGAGACATATTGTCAGAAAATTTTAAAACTGAGCCATTCTGTGCATCTATCTAAACAGTGATGCCTGAAAGAAATATCACCAACAAATGCACAGTTGAATCATGAGTCCAAAATTGCAAGTTATAAACAGAAATTATAGGGGGAAATGGGATGGAGTGCAGGAAAAGAAAGGAAGACAGAAGAAGAAAAACAACAGTAGTAAACTAAATTCTTACCTGTCACTGTTTCAGAAGAGCAGGGAGAAAAAAAATCATGGGAAAGGGATGCATTTGAGATAAATACACACAAATAGAAAATTTCAGCCTGGGTACTGATCAATCTGTCAGCCTCACCTAGAACACTGAGCCCTTTAGTGAGAAAACGGTTGTGTCCGAACTTTGTTCCTCTCTCTTCAAAGAATAATACTTTTCATTTTGATGTTGTGTGTAAAATGGAAGAAGGAATTGATGTTTATTTTTCATTTGTGTGTTTTTAAAACAATGTGTGCACGTGGAGAAGGAAAAGAATCTAACAGTACAAAAGGCAACTGAAATGCAAAGGGAGTTACATTCTCCACTAGACATCTTCTGCTTGCCCCCAGACTCATTTTCCACCTCTGTGGCACTACCCCGGCTCTTCTGTCCTCTGGCTTCTGGGTGGGCTGCCCTCTGGGAGGCACTGGCTAACAAACAGGAAAAGAGCAAGGAGCATCCAAAGCACTTATTCCCTGGGCGTCCTTCTTGCAAGGTTCCCTTAGACTGAATCCCACAACTGTAGGTCACTGCTGCCCTCCAGGAGGGCTTCTCAACATGATCTTTCCCTTTCATGGTGCTGGTAACTATTCCCTCCCCCAGATCCATAAAGGTTAGGAGTGGACGCAGTGTTACTGACTGCATACCTGAGCAAACTCACTTTCTCCTGTGCCCCACTGCGCCCACACCTGTGTAAATAGTCCCTTTGTAAATACACGCCCTTCCATTTTCTTCCTTTGGGCCTGCCACACTCCCATGCCTAACTGCCTCTCTAGTGGGAGTGTGCTCTACTTCAGAGTGACCGCTGGTACAGCGTCCTGTGTGTCCTGCTAATCTCTCCCGCTCTCCCTGTCCCTCTCCCTCTCCCTGCCCTCCTCCTCTTCCTCCATCTCTCTCTTTTTTTGTCTCATTCACAAACACTAACATATGATTCACTTCTTAGAAAAAAATCTTTAAAGGTATCCCAGGTGTGGTTTGCACAGCTTCTACCAATCGGCTCAGTGTCTGTCACTCTGCTCAGTGACTTTGTTCAAGTCATACAAAAAGTACCTGTGGCTCCTTTGCTCTGTGGTATCTATTTGATGAGTGGAGGCCAGTTTCTGACTGAAGACATGACAGTGGCAATAGATAAGAAGACTAAAGGACAGTGACTTGGGGGTCTTTAACCTTTCTGCTCCCTCCCTGCCAGCGGGTCTCAGTTGGCTGCTTTTTATCCCCAGATGTCCATTGCTCCTTTTGGGTAGCTTTCTTCTACAGGTTCTCATTCTGCTAAGTCTTCCCTCCTTCTCTTCCCTTCAAGTCTAGAGATGACAATTTGAAGTGTTATCTAGAGTATGTAATAGTAATACATGTAACATAACCTTATATTTACTGTAACTGAGTGGTACCATAAGAACATAACACACACACACAATTAATATGTACTTGACACACTTTCACTTAAAATATCTCATTTTGTTATCACCTCCATATTGTGGAACAGGCATTACCATCACATTTATTTCTTAAAAGAGGAAACTAAGGTTCATACAGATAGTGCTAGGATTCAATGTAGTAACTACATATAGTCACATATGTAGTAACGCTTGGACAAAAGTTCTGAACCCAGCTCTGCCTGACTCCAAATCCCATAATACACTGGATCTCGGGATGAATCTTAAAGTATGCCCTCAATAACAAATGTTGAATTTTTTTATTTCTGTAACTTGAATGTATTTTGATGTAAACTTATGAATGGAAATGTAATATATGAGCAGAAAAAGGTCAAATCATAATGTGTACCATTTAATGTTCACAGAGTGAGCACACCTAGAGAATTACCACTTCTGTCACAAGATAGAACATTGTCAGTAACACAAACCTTCCCTGGGGGCTTCCTAATTACCATTGCCCTCTCATTTCCAAAGGTAATATCTATTCTTTTTTTGTCTTGATCTAACACAAAGTTATATTTATCTATTGTGTACTTAAATTCAGTTATTGCACTATATAGTTATAGACTTTCCAGCCAACGTGTGCAGAGATTGAGTGAATCCTGCTTCTTGTAAATACTAAATAAATTTAACCTACGTATATGAAACAAAACCATTTAGAAAACTGAACATCAGTCAGTGAAAGATGGTAACCTCTCAGAACCAGGAAACAAACTAGCTGAGATTTGCAATTGTCTAGTTTACGGATGGAGAATATTTCTAGAATTCAGTGTAGGGAAAGATACCCTTTGCTCTTGGGTAGGAAGAGTCTATATAGTGAAAATGGCCACATTTCCAAAACTGTTATACAAATTTAATGAAATTCTCATCAGAACAGTAGCCTATCTCACAGAATTAGAGAAAAAAAATCCTAGAATTCATCTGGAACCAGAGAAGACCTAGAATAGCAAAGGCAATTCAAGGCAACAAAGGCAAGACAGTGGGGTTTCACAATTCCTGACATGAAATTATACTATAAAGCTGCTATGATAAAAACAGCATGGTAGTGACAAAAAAAAACAGACCTAAAGATTAGTGGAACAGATTAGAAGGTGCAAAAACAATTCTAGACATACTAAGCCACCTTATCTTTGACAAAGGTTCCAAACACATTCACTGGAAGAAAGACAGCCTCTTTAATAAATAGTGCTGGAAAAACTGGCTCTGCACATGCCAAAGATTAAAGTTGGACCCATATCTTTTTCATTACACTAAACTAAATTCTGAATGGATCCAAAATCTAAATATTAAAACAGAAACATCAAATCTGCTGGAGAATAGAGGAGACAAAGCTCTTGAAGACATTGGTGTAGGCAAATACTTAATGAATAAACCCTGACCACACAGGAACTATCACAAAGAATCAACAACTGAGATCTTATCTTATTAAAAAAAAAACTTTTGCACAGCAAGACAAACCACCAACAGAGTGAAGGGATAACCCACAATGTGGAAAAAAATTGTCTACCAGCTGTTCCTCAGACAAAAGATTATTATTCAAGAACATATAAAGAACTCAAAAAAAAAAATCAGATCTCCCAAATTTAAAGACCTAATCCAAAACTGGACATATGAGATGAATACATGCTTCCCAAATGAAGAAATATAAACAGCAAATAAATATATGAAAAAATGTTAAACATCACTGGTCATTCGAGAGATGCAAATTAAAACAACACTGAGATTCCTCCTCACTCCACAAAGAATGGATACTATCAAGAAATCCACAAATAACAAATGGTGGAGGGGCTTTAGGGAAAAAGGAACACTTCTCCTTTTGGTGGTAGTGTAGACTAGTGCAATCACTCTGGAAATCTGTGTGGAGATTCCTCAAAAAACTAGGATTGGAGGTTCCATTTGACCCAGCTATTCCTTGTCTGAATATCTTCCCGGAAGAATTAAAAACATCATACCACAATGATATATGTGCACCCATGTTTACAGAAGCGTGATTTGTAATAGTCAGATTTTGGAAACAACATAAATGCCCATCAACCTAAAGGTGAATAAAAAAGGATGTGATATTTTTATACAATGGAGTACTACTCAGCCTTAAAGAAGGATACACTTGAGATTTTTCTGAGTGATACTGAGGATTGAACTCAGGACCTTGTGCATGCTAGGCAAGTACTCTACCATTGAGCTATATCCCTTGCCCCAAACCTGAGACTCTTATAGTAAATGGATACAGCTAGAGACCATACTCAAAAATGAAATAAATCAGACTCTTATGTGTTAACATTGTATTGTCTCCCTAGTGTGAGAAGCTGAATATATATATATATATATATATATATATATATGACAGTTATACTACTAATTTCTCTTAGTTCATTGAAAATAAGGTTTGTGCTAGTATTATAATATTATTTGGAAAATTAAATGCAGATATCTTGTACTCTGAGTAACTAATTTAAAAATAACAATATGCAATGTATTAAACATTGCTACCCTCTAATTATCTTGTTTTGAAATTTTGGGGCTTTTTTTCTCTCTAAAATAATATTTTAAAAAATGAATTCAGAGTAGAGACTCCAAGGAGGCAAGGTAGCTCAAATGCATAGAGCAAAGTAGCAAGAAGACAGAGCTACATAGCAACAGATTTTAAGTGTTCTTCTAAAGGTAACCCTCAGTCATCTATCTGAGTGCTATGTAAGGAAAGTTATGTGTGAGGAAAGCAGCTGAAGCTATGAAAAATCCAATCCGAAAGAATTAGAGTGAGAAATACCTAGATCAGCTGCAGGGGAGAAGCATCACCTGTTCCAACAAACCAACATGGAAAAAGTTCCTAATTTATGAGGCAGTCAATAGAATATGTAGAAATGTTTGTCTCAGCAATGGGGCAAGATTAGCACAAAATTAAATCTGCCTAAAAAGGCTTAAAAACAAGATCCAAAATGATCAAACTTAACTATGTCTCAGAACAAAGCTCATGAGCATATATAAGAATACAAAAGTTTCTAACACCCAACAAGGTAAAAGGCACAGTACCTAATATTCAATCAAAAATTATCTGGTACCAAAAAACCCAGAAAAAATATGGTCCATGTCATGGTTTATGTCAGTGGTCCCCAAGCCTCATGCCTTTGCATTATGCATTTGTGATTGGTTCATTGTCTAGTGCTTGGATTGGGGGTGTGAGTGCTACACCCGCCTAGGGGTGGAGCTAAGATGTGATGTAATGGCAGGAAGAAGGCGTGTCGCTCTCTCTTGCCGGTTCCGCTTGCTCTTTGCAGCCGCCATGAACTGCGGCCCCACCATGCCACCCTGCCTTGGAGCCAATTGAGTATGGACTGAAAACTCCAAAAACTGTAAGAAATAAACCTTTCCTTTCCCAACTTTGCGCATCAGGTATTTTGTCTCAGCGATGAGTAAAAAGTAACTAAGACAGTCCACAATAACTTGAAAATGAATACATTAAACTAACTCAGAAATGAAAAATTTTCATAGGCAAAGATAATTAAAAAGTTATTATATAGATAGAGGAAAGAGTGACTATGTTAGATAGAGATATGAAGATTTAAAAAGACTTAAATTGAACTTCTGGAGATGAAAAATACAGGTGGAATTAATGAATTTCTTGAAGAAGGAAAGATTAGTGAATTTGATGATACAGAAATATTTATTTTCTTGGACACATTTATCATCTTTTTAAATTTTTTTTATTTTAAAGAGGATAAAATTAAACAAAACAGAACACAAGAAAGCAATGTAAGAGACATAAATTTCAAAGCAAGACAATCATAGATCATCACTATCTATCATACTGACTCTTGTTTTCTTCCAAATAGTTGTCCATATCTTCGCAGATAGAGAATTCACATGAAACAACACAGTATGGAACTGATCCGAACAGGATGAGAAAGACCTGCTTAAGGTCTTGGCTGCATGTCCATGCACTAGGCTCCCACAATGAGATGCGGACATTTAACTAAAATTGATCTCTAAGTTCTGCAATCAACAAAGCATTATCATACCTTCTACATACTGCTGTTTCATAGAGACAGAATACGAATAGACTTTTCTGTACAGTAACATGGAACTGATTAAACAAACTGGAATAAACCATAACCTGGAATTCCATTTTCTCATGCAGTCATATTAAAATCACATTAAAATGCATCTAGAAGATGGAGGATGTTTATTGTGGAAAAAATGACTGAAAAATAGGATAGATTCCTACCCTGTATATTAGAGTCACCTGGGAACCTTATTTTTATTTAATTGAAAATTCAGTGATGCTTAACATTTAATTTTAAGTCACTGACTCTGTACAGCTGCAATCTTCTGTTACCCCAACCCTCCAGTAAAATGCTACTGTGGACTGCTTTGGGAAAGTACAGAGGTATTAATAACTTGGAGCAGAGAGAAGAAGGAAGTCAGTCAAGATGAGTGGTATATTAATTTCCTGGGGCAGCTCTAATAAATTACTACAAACCATATGGATTAAAACAAAACTTTTATTATCTCTGTTCTAACGCTAGAAGTCCAAAGTTAAGGCTTTGGCAGGAATCAACCCCAGACCCTCTATGAAGGACCTAGAGTTGAGTACATTTTGTCTTAACAGAGCAACAGACTGTTGATTTTTAACTTTTCTGTCACACTATGACTTCTATATTACTTTGTTTCATCCTGCATAGCAACTTCCATGTGTCTTCCTAGATTTCTAAGGTTTGCTGTTGGTACTACTGTTCCTTGGCTTGTACATAAATTACTCTGATCTCTGCCTCTACCGTCACATGGGATTCTCTTTATGCATCTTTTGTCTCAATGTCTAAATTTACCTCTCCTTATAAAGACAGACATCATTGGATCATAGCCCACCCTAATCTAGTATAATGTAGCCATTTATAGAGAACCTATGTCCAAGCAAGGTTATATAACCTTGGATATATATATACACAGATAATGGCATTGAAGTCCTGAACATATATTTTATTATGCTACAGTTCTACTGAATTGTAGGAAACAGGCTGGAGTGTATAGTAAGCAAGAAATTTTGAAGTCCTTGGAAATTCGTGAAAAGACTTGGAAGAAGATACCGTCCCACTTGGGAAGGGGTTTGTGATCTCTTATTTGGATGTTAACCACAGGCTTCTCCAGAAGGTTTGAGAAATTAGCCTTCCTGGTGACTTGAAAATCTCAACTGTCTCAATGTCTTGAGAGCTTGTGGAATTTACAGATGTGAATCCAAATTGCTCTGCTGAACTAATCACAAACACATGCGTAAACAGCCTATTTGTGAAAGGTCATTAAGATAGCATAATAAGATATGGACATAAATCACTGAATTTGAAATTTTAAAACCTTGGATTTCAAAGAAACTCCATCATTAATAAATTACTAAATTTGTAAATTTAAATAAGTTTGCTGCCATTTCTACATTTGTAAAATGGAATTTACAGTTCCATAATTTCCATGTGGCCTACCTCTTGGGACACACTGACATGACGCATTTAAAAATGGAAGCCAAAGTTCATGGAAGTATCTTGAACTCCATCCTACATCTCCAGTTGGTGAAACTCAAAGAATTCACATTTCTTCCTCTGGTACTGCACAGGATGAAACAATGTAACACAGAAGAGGAGAGGCAGGTTCACATTACATTTTCTTCCCTTCTTATACAGAGATCTAAATCCACCTTTTTCCTTGGACTGCAGTTTGGGGAGGAGGACAGGAATGGATGTAGGCCCTGAAGCCCCCAGGGAGAAGACAGCAAGCACTAATCCGTTAATCTAATGAACTACTGGAATCCACGGAGGTGGTGCAAATGCACATTATCCAGTGGCATTTCGTACTGGAAGCAATTCATCAATAGATTGCCAGCTACCAGGTGTCAAGGGAGCCCCAAATTTTATTCTTGCCCTGGGCGCCATAATTTGTAACTCCATTGCTGACATTTTAGTAAAATTACCCAGAAGGAGAACTCTGGGTGCTAGATGCAACACAGAAAAGCATATTAAAGAAATTCAAAAAATGAGTTTTCCAATAGATTTTTAATGCCAAACATATGTATTACTGACTGAAATTCAAGTGTTTTCCAGATTTTGAGATTTCACTTCAGCTATCCCAGCTGGTGTCTGACACATTCCAAAATTTTTCTTCTACTTGATAACATCTATTTTTAATCCCTTCAGATGCCTTTCTTTCTGGCAAGTTGGGAGGCCAGGATGCCTGTCGCTTTGCATCCTTCAGTTCATATTTTGCATAAATCAATCAGGAATTAAGAATTAAACAATCACTTCATATCTCGGTTGTCAAATATTTCACTGTTGGGGAATGTATTTGCATATGTGAGCATATGTTGGCCTCTCAGTGTCTAAGGGATGTGGAGACTGTCTAGAAATTCTTTAAAATATCCATGAAAGCCATAACAGAAAGGAGATTATGCGACCAGGTGATCAAAGTCTGCAGGAAGCCCATGTAATGAGATGAAGGAAAGGAGAAAATTCAGGGGCTTGGATAGTGATCTGTAGCTTAACTTCAAGGCCTGGCTCAAGTTCAGTCTCCCTGATAGCTGCAGTAAGCTGTGAGTTAGGTTGGGGGCCCTAGAAGCAGAAATAATGGCTTGGATATAAGTAGTTTATTTGGGAAGTCATCCAGCAGTACCAGAAGAAATGTGAGGAAGTGGGACTAGAAAAAAAAAAATAAGCGAGTCTGGAAGGTACTGGTGAGCAAGTAACAACTGGGGGCTACAGGGTTGCCCATAGATTGCTCCTCTACAGAAGCTCAAGAGCAGTGCAGATCATGCCTCAGAAATTGAGGTGATAAGGCATTTACCTCCAAACTTCCACCAGTTATTGCAGTATAGCTGTTCCTGGGGGTGTGCATATCTTGAACTTCCAGTCTGCACTGCTCCAAGGAAGAACACAACCCTCTATGGCCCTGGGATTCCCAAACTATGCACCAAGGTGTCTGAGAGTGCTATGACAAATTCCCAAAAAGCTCTATTTTTAACTTTTGAAGGAAACAGATATATCTCTTAAATCCTATGTGAGTCACTAGCTCAAAGTAACTCGGTGTTATGGATAGAACTGTGCCCCCTCCTCTCTTGGCCTCAAATTTGTATGTTGAAGTCCTAACCCTTCTTATCTCAGAATGTGACCTTATTTGGAAATAGAGTCCAGTGGCAATGGATTAAAAATGAAGTCTTTCATGTGGGCTGTAATATGGTAAGTTGGTGTTCTTGTAAGAGATTTGAACCC
Organism: Dolichotis patagonum; assembly: GCA_004027295.1. Taxonomy (NCBI): domain Eukaryota; kingdom Metazoa; phylum Chordata; class Mammalia; order Rodentia; family Caviidae; genus Dolichotis; species Dolichotis patagonum. The sequence continues at coordinate 78,199 of PVJX010006151.1, forward strand.
AAAGCCTGGACAGTAGGGTGCACACCTGTAATCTTGATCCACTGGGAGGATGTGGCAGGAGGATCACAAATCCAAGTCCAGCATGGGCAACTTAGAGAGAAATATGGACCTAGACAACAAAGGGAAAATTGGGAGGACTCAGGAGAAAGGATACTATCTGCTAGTCAAGGATAGAAGCCTCAGAAGGAATCAACCTGGTGGAGGCCTTGATATCAGACTTCAAGTCTCCAAATGATGGAGGGAAAAAAATCTTTGTCATTGAAACCACCCAAGCTTTGATAGTTTGTGATGGTAACTCTAGTTCACTGACAGACTCAATTTCAACAAAAGATTGCACAACAGTTTTTTCATGATATGCTATCTTTTAAAAAAAAACTGGATTTGAGGAATTGCTCTGGTAAACAGTGAGATTTGTACAAAAATCAGAGTATTGCAGAAAATGAAGGTGATGGTGTCCAATCTGATTCCAAGGTCTGTTAAGCTGTGTAGTACCCACCAGGTACACATGTCCCATTGGTAAGAAATTGTGGCTACTTAAGAATCAAGCACACATACTATTTTCTCTTGGTTTGTGTATACTACATTTTCATATCATTACTATATTGTTAGGTTATAAATATTACAAAGTTGTATGAACCAAACTACCTAGTAAGAGGGATATTTCTTTCAATTTAGAGGTGTTGTAAAAAATATTACTGAGAATCAAATGGCTCCATGAGCCAAGGAAGTTTGGGACTACGTGCTGTAACCAGGGGGAGGTTTCAGACAAAACTGTAGTGAAGAGCTTTCCTTAAGACCATGAGTATTAAGGAAGAAGGCACTGAGTGTTGACAATGTCTGGTATTATCACCGACCTCTATGCCCACAGAAATCCCAAGCACTAGAAACCTACGTCCTAGCAGCCATTAAATGGAGTTCTGACTCCACTCAAAAGCAACTGGATTCAGAGTCTCCAACCAGTCTATTGAGGGCATAGTCAAAGCATCTACTCAAAGGCAATGCATGCTAAGATGTGTTACAGTTTGAAGTATGGACATCAAATCAAAGACCTCTGTGTGGCATTATGTCTCCAGTAGCACCCACACAGAGACCCAGGGATAAAGTAGTAGAAACACATGTAGTTCCAGTGTCTTTCACATCTAATGACCCACTGAGGGAATGGGTCCTAATTTCTGCAACTTGGGATTCTGCTCGGTTAAAGAATCAGGTTCCCAAAGTGAATGCACCTTTGCTAGGGGACAAGGAAGGTATTTTGTTGATTATTAACTACAGTTGACACAAGGTACTTCGAACACTGATGTCTCAGAACTGGCAGATGGAGAAAAGCAGTTACCATTTTGTTAGGGACGATTGACCCTGATCAACAACTACACGATAGGGGCAGGAAGGAATCCAGAGGAACATAGGCGCTAGCGTGCCTCCTAATACCTTTGCCCAGCTGACACATGCAGCAACCCTGAGACAACAAGAATAGTGTATTTACCAGAAGAAAGAGTCTTCAGCATTCCCAGGAATGATGGGTGTGGTCACACCACTAACTGAACCACCAGAACCTGCAGAGGGACCAGCTGAAGGTGAGTGAAATTTAGATTGATTAGTGAAGAAGAAAGAGAAATAACACTAGATTCACCTCTGAGACCAGCAGAAGTGATAGCACTAGAGTTTGTTCCTTTTACTTTTAAGTTTCCCTTCAAAAAAAAAGGAACCATGAAGGAGGTCATGCATCCTGAAGTAGACTTGGACAGCACAAAAGATGACCCAGAATGATCACCGAGGTATTTGGGTTAGGGGTCTCACTATGAGAGTACTGCAGAGCATAAT
>PVJX010006152.1:0-79828 GCA_004027295.1 Dolichotis patagonum
AGGGGAGAGGGGAGAGAGAGAGAGAGAGAGAGAGAGAGAGAGAGAAACGGAGAAGAAGAAGAAGAAGAAGAAGAAGGAGAAGGAGAAGAAGAAGAAGAAGAAGAAGAAGAGGAGGAGGAGGAGGAGGAGGAGGAGGAGGAAAGGAGAAGGAGAAGGAGAAGGAGAAAGAGAAGGAGAAGGAGAAGGAGAAGGAGAAGGAGAAGGAGAAGGAGAAGGAGAAGGAGGAAGAGGAGAGAAAGAGAAAGCAAGAGTGTAGCAAGATAGACATAGACGCCACCTTCTTGAGGCTTATACCTTAATGCCACAGGTAACATATGACTTGACTAATTCAACATTTAATTACGATCATGAGAAATTCTACGGGAAAAGCCAACAGAGAGCTAAGGTAACATATTGCAAGAGATCTGGTCGGGGATGGTGGTGCTGGGGACTGAATCCAGGGCCTCAGGCATGCTAAGCATATGCACATCCACTGAGATAGACCCCCAACCTCAAAAACTGAGAGAGAAAGCTTCCCGGAACAAGTGATATTTAAGATACCTAAGTAAAAGAGCCAGGCAGAAGGCTCTTCCTGGGCAAAGGCCCTGAGGGATTGGGAGTACCCTGCTCTGGGGAACTGAGAGAAGGGCAGTATGCTAAAGTGCCAGGCCATTTGAGGCTGAGTTAGGTAGGAAACGTGGGATGTGTTAGGTAGGAAAATGGTATGGTCTGTTGTGTATTTATTTCACCACCAACACCACCTGGACTTCAGCACAGAGAATCCAGTAGGAGCTAAGAGTGGATGCAGGGTGTCTGCTTCAGGGACAAGACAGCCATTCAGGAGTGACAGACCTGTCCGAGGGTAAAAACAGAAGATGGATCTGAGAGATACTAAGCAGGAAATCTGATAGGGATAGCTTCTGGGGGGTCAGAAAGAGGGCAGCATCAAGGAAAGTCCTGGCTTTCTGGTTTGCGTGGGATATAGTTTCTCACTGGCAAATGATACCAATCACTAAGAGGAGGGAATACAGATGGGAGGCTAGGGCTGTGGGATCTGGTTTGGATGACTTGAATTAAAGGCACTTTTAAGACATCTAAGCATTCAGCCATGAGAACCTGATGCTCAGAGGGAGACACAATCATGAGAACCATTAGTAGTAGGTAAGAGGACTCCGGGTATACGATGATCACCATGGTGAGCACGTGGAGTTCCAGGAACAAGGCCCCAGGACTCCACACCCAAAGCCGGATGAAGAAGGTGACCCAGCAAAACACTGAGACTCAGAGGAGTAGGAGGAAACCCAGAAGAATACGTGATGCAGAAGCCAGAGGAAGGAAGCATTTCAAGACAGAAAGACCAGTCGGTAGTGTCAATTTATGCTGAAAAGTCCAGTAACACAAAAACTGAAAAATGCCCACTGGGCTTAGCTGGTTGGAGGTGTTACGGCTCAGAAAACAACACCCCAAGCCGTAAAGTATGACAACTTTGGAAAGGAGCAGTCCCAAGGTCTCTCATGCCACCCCTCCAGCCCACTGTCTTGTCTTTTAATCCTCTTTCACACCCAAAGCACACAGAGGGGTGAAGTTCTCTTCTCTGAAAGAAGCTCCCTTTCCAGAAGAAATGCAATTGTTATGAAACCTCATTAACCAGGAAAGATTAATTCTCAGGACACTGTCCCCATAAAGCCTCTGCACATCTCTTCTGAGGGCAGTATCTAACAGACTTTATGCACGTACGAAGACAGACAGATGCACACACCCCCCATATATTTCTTCCTTCACCTCTCCCCAACCTTGCCCTCACCACCCTCCAGAAACCCAAGCCCCCATCTGAGTCACTGTTCCTTTCTGTAACTCAGGATGCTATAAGGTTCCACCATCTGGCCTTTCAGACATCTGACTCACTCTGTGTTGGACTCCAGTGTTGTGATCTTCTCCATGCATGATAACGAATTTGCATGCCCTTTTCTCCTACTCTCTTCCTACTGACAGTTCATTTCAGCAAAACCTCAGAAGGTGAAGGAGAATATTCTCTTTGCCCCTATGTAAGTCACTGTCCCTCTTATCAAGCCAGCCAGCTGGGGGTTCCCTTGCAGGGTGAGTAATGTTACAAGGAGTTACAGGGTGAATGTGGGACTGGAGTAGATGGAGCAATAAATGGGAAGTAAGGAGTCAAAGGGCCCCAATTTGCTCTTCTACCCAGAGTTACTTCAAAATGTAATAAATAGTCAGGCATGGTGGTACATGCCTATTACCCCAGCACTCTGGGAGACTGAGGTTAGAGCACTGCAAATTCAAGCCCAACCAGAGCACCTAGTGACTTAGTGTGACCCATTCTCATAAAAATTAAAAAGACTAGGGGTATAACTCAAAGACCCTGGGTTCAGTCCCTAGTACCACAAAACAAACAAGCACCACAGAAACAACTTTTTCTTTTGCCTACAGTGACTGTAACCCTAAATATTGAAGCCAGTAAACATTAAATGGTGAAGAAGTGGAGTTTTATATTCATGACTTGTATTTTGTATTTCTGACTTGGTTGGCTCTGACCCCAATCTATTCCTTTGAAACCTTGATGCATGGCAGATAGGAACCCTAAAAATAACGGAAAAGAAGTGGGGAGTGGGGAACTGCCTTCCCTTTGTGTGCGTATTTGTTCACACCATTCCACTCTACGTACTGTACCTTTCAGCATTTTGACTGCAACCTGGATCGAGACTCCCGTTTTACTAATTCCGTAAGCTGTTGCATTCATCACTTTTCCAAAAGCTCCTGACCCTAGTACCTTGCCTGCAAAGGTAAACAGGGAATGAGTGTATTTCAAAGGTCTCCCAATGAAAAGGAAATACTACAGAAACACCTGGAACGCTCAATTCTTACCAAACTCTAAGTTTTCTCTTGGAAACTCCCATTTAAGATCATATTCATATTCTCTGAAATCAATGTAGAAGTACTCATTATCCAACGAGCCAGTCACCTGTACCATTTGCAGCTGGCTTTCATACCTAAATTGCTTCAGAGATGAAATAATGAGTCAGTGAGCAACAGGTAGCTTTTCAGATTTGGGGAACAGTAATTAATTTTTCCCATTGCTTTTACCTTTTTGTACTTGTGACAAATTAGTATAATTAGAACAACAATGAAGGGAAGACAGAGCCCAATTGTTGCATAGAATGAGATGTTGTCTTGGATGAAGGGGAACGGGCCTGCAACAAAAAACATCACTAAGCAATGAAATAGAATTCCTGTTCACTGTTACAAATAGTAAACCTCTTCTCATAATCTCGCACATCCTACTCCCATAGAAACTCATGCAACATACCCACAGAGGCCAAGTTCCCTTCCTAGAAAATTCTAAGTGATTCTAAATTCATTTTTTTAAAAAAACCCTAAAAATTACACCCATTTAAACCCACAGGAAGTACAAGTCAGTACCTGTGGCCATGAACATGTCATGTGAATGTTGGACATTAGCTTTGTAACACACTGGTGATTCTCAAACCAGTGGTGTGGGTGCAGAAGTTACAAAATTGTTTCATTCAGGCAACAGTTCTAAGAGCCAAACCAAAAATTATTAAAAAGCAGGCTAAAGGTAATTAAGGAGATTAACCAGAAGGAAAATGTCAGGTTTGAATTATTAAATGTTTTGCTAGCACTGGATCTTTTGGTAGATCTTCATCGTATCAGTTTATGGGTTCTCTATGTCGCTAACTTATGAGTCATAATAACGTAAGTAAAACTCTGCCTGAAATGCAAAACAGTACAATACAGGTCAGTGGGGATTCTTGCCTGACTCAAAAAGCCTTTTTCTCCACATACAAACTATGCTCTCTCTCTTGTAAAATCCCCCCATTAAAAGCTAGCAACAGAGACTTCTTGTAGTGGAAATTCCTGAGAGTGAAGTATCACAACAGCAGCTGTAGCCTACCTGGGGAGTTTAAGAGGATTGTTTCACAAGACGTGCCCACGGAATTGTACGCACAGCATTTGACCAGGAACCCTTTCACGGCCTCACTCATGTTTAGGATACTGCTCGACACCCACTGTCCGAACACTTTCCGGTTAGCCTTTTTATTCCAGACCCCTTCTGTGATTTCTTCCGTGCAGCTGAAAAGCAATGACAGACAGAAAAATTAAGATAGCTGTGGCTACTGTCGGACGGGAAGTCAGGGTTTCCATAACTGGTTCTCTCAGAGATTCATCTGTGACGAGTTATCGGAAATGATCTAGGGCCATGCAGAATGCTGACTGAGTCAGAAGGTAACAACTTTAAATATGTCATGACTTCTTCGTCAACTGTCCCCATGAAAAAGTCAGTATGTCGGGTAGTTTTTGATTCAGGGAGGTTCTGATTACTTGGGAGACTTGTCTGAACATTTCTTCCAGGTCCAAGAGGGTAATGGGTAGCCATCCGAGGAACAAGACGCTTGACTTGCTGATGCTTCAGCCAACACTTGAGGTTTTCCTGCAGAGAATAACATGCATAATGAGCTCATGGGGTTGGTACTTTCCAGAAATAGTTTCATATTTGACATCGGCGTAGGCTGCCCATTTATTCTAGGCAGTGCGTGCTTCCGGCAGGTGTCTCGTATGGGATGTTTCAAGACGTCTGTGACTCCCTCTTTCCTTGCCACAAAACCTTCTTGACAGGTTATGATACGGCAGACAGGGACCTTCATGGGGACAAGATATGGAGGCATTATTGGGCCTTAATCCAAGACCTGTTGCCCACAGAAGGTGGAGACGTGTCTTTTTCCCTTTCTCCCCTGCCAACAATGTATGGAATGCACCCTCCCCTTGTTCCTCTATTCCTAAGGCAAGAACCAGGGATACTGTGATGAGAGGGCACCATGATGTCTCCAAGGACCAGATATCTTATGTCAGAAAGAAATTCCTTAAAAAAGTAAGCAGAGATTCTAGAAAGTTCTATACTCATGGCCTAGTGGGAAATTACCGAACCCTAGATCAGCAGCCCCACAAACCCTGGTCTCTTTCCATTGCTAAGGAGGTCCATCTCCATCAGGGCTGTACTCCTCTCAGTTCTTCTTTTCCTCAACCAAAGTATCAATCTGTGAGTTTGTGCTGCTGCCTCAGCTTTAATGTTGATTAGTGTGGAGACAGAAGTTTCTACTCCTTCCCTGTCAAACACACCTCTCCACTGAGCTCTACTGCTCCAATGCCCAGCTCCTCCTAGAGGAAGCTGAGGTGTAGACCTCCACCTGCACACTGCATCTCAAAATGATTCTAAGCTTCAGGAAGAGATCTACACATTCAAGAGGATATCTGCAAAAAGTCCGATGAAATACAGACTTGTCTTTTTTTCTTTACTCATTTTTTTAAAGACATACTAATTATTCAAACACATAAATGGCAGTGATATGACTTTCAGCCTTTCCTTAACATGACCTTTTGAAGTATTATATAGTCAATAAAGTCACATTAAAGCACATGCAGAGAAGATATGGAATTATGTTTCTTAGCCAATAGGCAAAATGTCACGACATTGTAACATAGAAAAAAGTTAGTTCCATAGCATCCTTTGTAAACCATGAGTGGGTCCATACAGATTAAGATTAACAAAGCATGAAGGCATTAAAAGACAAAAAAAAAAAGAGAGAGAGAGAGAGAAGTTCTTGGTGATCTGACTTACTTCTTATATTCAGTGTGAACATTTTGGTGAACTGAGCATCATCATTTTCTGCATGGAATATATATTCTCCTGGCTGGTGCTTATGGTTGCAAAACTTAGATATGCTGTTTGAAAAAAAGATTGAAGATAGACTTAGCCTGATTTTTACAGAAGATGCTACAATGAAAGACAGCGTGCGTGGAGAGACTTCTGCAAGGCTATCTCCACTTGCGCAAGTTCAGAGGACAAGGAGACATCTGCATTCTAGACTCCTGCTACACCAAGTGTGATACAGGCAGCTGAAGTATCAGCATAGTTTCATTTGGGAACTTGGTAGAAATGCAAAATTCAGACCCCAGCTCAGACCTCAGTAGATACAGTACTTCAAGATGGTTCCCACGTAGTTCACATGTACATTAAGGGTTGGGGCTGGCTGGGTATCCTCAGAAAGACAAGCAAGTTCCTGCCCCTTATATATTTTGGACAGTGGACTTTCCAGAACATGGAAGCGACTCTGTAGGTGGGAGAGTTGCTCTACTTCCTAAAACGACTAGCTTGATGATGTTGGTCCAAAGCAGAATCTCTGATTTACACAGCAATTATCGGTGGTGAGACTCAAATCCACTGAGTTTATACAATAATCTTTGCATGATCTTGGCAGCCTCTTGTACCTACTTGGAAAGCTGATCAAGCACCCGATACATTCTGACATAGGTAATTTGATATTGGGGGCTGTCGACCATGTGTACCAGGCCTATGCAATGCGGGATGCTGCAGTGGGATGCCGGATGGCAAGGGGTGGGTAAAGGAGCCGCTGTACGTGCTTTCATGTGTTCACTGAAACAAAATCGTAGAAAAAGAAAAAATGTGTCCTTAACAAGGAATATGAAATTCTAAGGCTTATTCGAAAGACATTTAATGAGACCACACCTTACTGATAGTTTAAAATTTGAAAACAAGATCAGACATAGTAAGGGAGGAGCAGAAAGGTAAGCATGAGGAACCAGAGCAGAAGCTGACCTTAAACTAGGAGCTGTGTAGGAGGCAAAAAACAAAGAAACAAACAAAACAATGGATTCTGTGTTAGACAGTTTTCTATCACCATAACAAATACCTGAAAAGTCAATGTATAAAGCTAGACAGTTTATTCTGGCTCACAGTTCTGGAGGTTCCCGTCTGTGATTGGTCGGCCCTGCTGCTCTGAGGCCCCGTGGAGAGGCAGCTGAAGTACACACTATAGTGAGAACACTCACCCAATCGCCAGGGAACAAAAAAACAGGAAGAGGAAGGGGCAGGAGTCCCACTACCTCCTTCAGGGCCATCTCTCCAAATACAGGAAGACCGCCCACCAGCCTCTACCACCACTTCCTGATGACACCATTCCATGGAATAAGCCTTCAAACAGGGACATTTAAGAGGCATTAATGATCCAAACTATTCCAGCTCCTATCCTCAGAAGTAACAGAGTCCAAATGGATGAACAAAGCCTACATGAGTGTGGAGTAACGAAAGTGCTAAACTGAAAACATGCAGATGATCAAGAGAGACACAGGTCAGTGCAGATGGGAGAAAGCTCAGTGGGCTTCACAGGAGGAGTCAGACTTGAGCTGTATCCTCTGGATGAGTCGGTGTAGACGGCAACAGAAAAGAAGTGCAGGGAGGAGGCCATACCACCCCTGAAGGCAGGAGACAGGAGTGCACAGGGCAGCAGTGCAAGGAGCAGGAAGGCCTTTTAGGATTCAGGAGCAGAGTATCATCAGTTGATGAAGGGTGCTTACAAACAAGCCTAACCAGTTAGACTTGATGGAGCAAACAGGAAGGAGATACTCTGAATTCCTGAGCAGAATTAAACATCATGAACAGCATCTTACTTTATTTACTTTTTTGCAGTGCTGACGATGGAACCCAGGGCCTCACGCACACTAGTCCTGTGGTGTACCACTGAGTCACATCTCCCGGCCCCATGAATAGTAATTAAGATTGATTTGATGGCAGCATGAACAGTTTATTGGAGACAGTACTGACAATCTGGAAATTCAGTCACTCAACAGTCAACAGTAGATCTTATGTTGTGAGAAGAATCAAGGATACAAGTGTTTGAAAAACATGGGTTTCTGTTCTCACAGAGTATATAGTTTGGTGGTGAAAGCAGATACGTAAAGAGACAGAGTAGTATGTGGAAAGCTGGAAAGTCTCACGAAAAGAGAAGTAAAAGTTCAGATTTGGGGTTTCACAGCACGGCAGATGAGTGTCATCTGAGGTAGTGAAAATGGGAAAGAAAAGAGCAAACCTAAAAGACACCAGGCCAAAAAAAAATTGAAGGTGCTGGACTGGATACCGAAAGGGAAGGCAGTGGTGAGGTTCCAGTTGATCTCTAACACTCAAAATACACAACTGGGTATCTGCAGTTTGTGAGCACGCGTTAATCTGACATTAGTGTTCTCTGTGCGACCTTAACTCCTAGTAAGTCATGGATTTTAGTGATAAGAGACTTCATTCCTCTGACCTATTGAATGTTTCCAGCAGTTAAAAGCTGAGCGTTTTTTTTGTGTTTTTGTTTTTTTTTTTAACATATGCTTTGTTAACAAAAAGCCTGGAGCAGTGGGAAGGGGGACTTCTCATCCTGATCCCTGACCGACTTTCCAGGAGGAAACGTTGGTGAAGAGGAGATGGGAGAAAGATTGAGGGCTAGGCCAGACAGACAGCCCAAGGAGGGAAGAGTAAGCCTACCTACGTGGGATTCCCAGACTTTTGGAAGGCAGCATTTACGTGACCTAAGACAAGATGGGAGTTTCTAGAAGGGAAAATGTCATGTTTGGGCATTGGCCAAAGATCATAAAAAGGAAGAAGAGAAGAGCTTAAAAAAGAGAAACCAAAAGGGTAATAAGGACCAAAAATGTACACTAGATATTATGAAATAGGAAGAAAATGTTCAAATGAGAAGGGGAAATAGGGAGAGGGGAAGAGTAAAGGAAGGAAAGGAAAAGAAAAAAGAAGGAAACAATGGAAACAAAGCTTTGGTAAATAAGGAGGGAAAGAGGGGTTGAAGGGCGGGGAGGGGAATGGGAAAAACGGAAGCAAGATATACACAGGTACAAACTCCCTGTGATGAATGTGATCATTATGTACATCTAAAATGTACCAATAAACGTAATGAATCTTATAAAAGGAAAGAAAAAAACCAAGAATACTCACACAAAAAGAGAGAGAGACAGAGAGAGGAGGAGGAGGGAGGGAGAGAGGAAAGCCAGCCATGTGGCTACCTGGGGACCAAGCCAAAAGCTCCAGTCAGTTTGGCAGGCAGAGCAATGACCAATTCTATCATTGTGTGCACACAAGCAAAGGGCTTTGTAGACTTTTTCCTCCTTGGTCTTTCGTGCTGGCTTTACGGAGTGTGGTTTGCACAAAGGCAGCACCTAAAACAGTTGTCTCTGAACAATTATGAGGTAGGAAACCAGTCACATTCATAGTCAGAGCACAAATCTGAACGCCCGGGCTGTCTGAAATCGCCTTTCCTTGCCTTTCTGATGGTTAACCCTCCTAACAGTATTTATGTGACTGGAACCGTGGGGATTCCAGGGGGACTCCCGGATGAGTGGACTGGGACATGCAAAACTTCCTCTTTCCCCAAGGGTCTTTCTTAAAATGGCCCATGTGACATAGATGGGGCAGCAGGAGTTCACGGTGAAATAATATCTTGGAGACTAAGGAGACGGACTCACTTTACAATTATGAAAAGGATTTTCTCCTCGGTCATCAAAATGCAGGTCATTTTTATTTTTCACTTAGTAATCAGAGAAAAGGGCCAGCTCTTTCCAGGGTCCCGGGAGGAATTTTACTCTCGGGTAAAGAATGCTTCTTTTAAAGAGCAAGGGTCTGTCTAAGTCAAATCAGAAGGTGAAGAATCATAACTGGGGAAGGCAGGAGCTGTGGAAATGGGGAAGCAAGAGGTGACAGACAGAAAGTGCGTTCCGCAGCACAGCACGGGAAGATGCTAGAGTCCAGCTCCCCGAGCCGGCTACAGTCCAACCTGACCTGTGCAAGCTTCTGTTCTGAGTTGTTAAAGATGAGTGGCGAGCTGGCGATCTACAGTTTCTCGGTACAATAGCAGCTTTGTTTCATTTCAGGAATCTGACAAACCTGAAGGTTTACAAAATTCAGTAGCAGAACGTGGCACATGCTGGTTACACTTTTATTTTTCAGTAACCAAAGAGTGAGTGAATATGTGTGTGAGGGGGTCGTTTTTGTTGCTTTCTTTTTGCTTTTTTTGGTGGTGTGGGAGTTGGAACCCAGGGCCTTGTGTGCGCTGGGCAAGAGCTCCAATGCTGACCCAGTCAGTGTATTTCTGTTTTCTTACACACTGGGTTCGAGAACCTCACAGTTTGAAATGAGGTGGTGTCAAGCAGCACCGCAGAACCATGGTTGAAACCACAGACTGCTGCAAACCCAGCCCGCCCTGCCGTTGCCGGCTGCTACGATGCGGGTGAATCACTTACTCCACCTTGCCTGGAAAATAAAGGTAAGGATAGTGCCCACCTCACCCAGTTCTTGGAGAAGACGTTTTCAAAATAAAAAAGCAATTCTGCAGAGATTGTTTATGACAATGTCTAGCACAGAGTAAACAAAATGCACGTGCTGGGCTGTCACTGCGATGATGCTTATTAAATCTAGCAATAATTTTGAATAAAAAAGACCGTTAGGGACCATTAGGGTGTAGCTCAGTGGTAGAAAGCGCTTGCCTAGCATGCACCACAGAGGGAGGATGAGAAGGGCGACAGGAAGGGAAGGAAAAGAAAGGAAGGAAAGAGAAGAGAGAGGAAGGAGGAAAGGAGGAGAGAGGCAAGGAAAGATGAAAAGGAGAAAGAACGGCAGGAAGAAAGGAGGGAAAAAGGGAAAGCAAGAGTTTCAATGTGCATATATAGAAAGTACAAAAATCACATTAAAAGAAAAAGAAAGGTGCAAGGGGAAAAAATTAAAGTCAATCTCCAATAACAGGAATTGATTAAAATGAAAACTTCTAAAAAGTTGAATACTATGCCGTCACTAAAGCAGTAGTGTAAATATAGTAACACTGCTAAGATATATCTTGTACATATTAACTGAAAAATCAGATTACCGGGATCACAATTTTGTGTTGTACAAAGGTCTCTGTTTTACACTTGTACTATCGTGGCGACACAGGGAAGGCCTGAAGTGTTACCTTCCGAGACGGAATCATGGATCTATATTTAAGACAATTTCACAAAGCACGCGTGAGGAAAGGGTACTGACTTTGTTCTGTGTGACTGGGCAGACACTCAGCCTCAGTTTCCAAAGTTGGTAAAATAGGCTTAGGAGGACTAGGTGTGATAATCCACAGGAAGGACCACACATGCTGGCTGGCGCCTGCTAAAAGCCCAAGGTGTGCTGCCATCAGGAAACAGCTTTATAGCAATGATGGAAAACATTTCAGAAGCCAAGCGCCCAAACTGCAACCCAAAACCTACTTATTTATCACAAAGTGCCGAGGTTTTAGTTTAGAAAAATCAAACGTGAGGTTTTAGTTTAGAAAAAACAACTCGTATGTTAATATCTTTTGTCTTAAAAGGAAAACACAAGGAGAGATGATACCGCTGACTCTGCTACTCCTTTTTGAGCACACGCATGGCCCCTATGCACGCTATTATCCAGGGCCTGGTGGCTGGGTGACAGGTTGGCCACCATTGCTGTGTAGTATGTGCTTGGTAAGTCCCAAGAGCAGGGTCTTGGGAAAAAAGAGCCAGGACCATGTGGGAAGCAGCAGAATGGGACAGGACTTAGCTGGGTGCTCAACGTGTCTCCCAAGAACCAAACATGTTTTCCCTCCTTTCTTGTCTGCCCAGCCTCTTCTCCTCCAGAGAAATGGGGGGAAAGTACCCCAGAAAATTTAAAAGCACCTGCAACCCCCCTGGCTGTGTTTCACAGTCTTCTTTTCAGTGCGCCTGCCTCTGTCCTGGGCAGGCCCGGGCCCCCCTCTCTCCCCAGAACCCACAGAACCACCTGCTACTGCTCCCCGGGAAACGTTCGCTTGCTGTCTGTTAGAGGCAGAACTGAGAGTCACAGAACGCTAAAACTAACTGTTTTGGGGAAAAGGAAAACACAAGACACGGACAAGGCTAAGGAGAATCTTTCAGAAGAAATTCCTAAGCAATGATAACATCCTAAGAAGTTTATTTTTACCATGAAACTGAGAAAAACTAAAATAGATTGGGTGTTTATTATGAAGCCTATAGATAAGAAATTCTGCAAACTCAGAGGTAAAATCTCCTGGAAGCTTTTATCAAGGCCAGGACACCAGCACCGAGCCGTGGGGGGAGGGGTACAATCTTGTAAGATGCAAACACTTAAAGGCCAGGCCTAACACAACCAGCTTCGGTGTGGTATTTGGGGAAGTAAATTGGAGAAATGAAGCTGGGAAGGTGGGGAAGCTTGAGCGGCTTCTGGCACACATGCCACGACCACAGCAAAGCTGTCGCGGGAGTAGTGTTATCACACGGGCCTGTCAGTTACAGATTAAAAAATAAATCCGTCGCTTTGTCCCTGAGAAGCTCTTGCAATGTGATTAAACTACTGTACTTCATCATCCCAATTCAGATCGTTTAAATTGCTGAATCCAGTGGTCAAGAATGTGCAGCTTACTAGTCATTTGGCTTACTAGGAAATCTTAAACTGTTTCTAACCAAAAAAAGGTGGCTTTGTTTGTTTGTTACTGTGCAGCGGCTCATATCCAGGGCTCCATTCACAGAAGGCCAGCCCTCTACCACTGCACTACACCCCCAGCCTGAGAGCTTTTTAGTAGATGCTGAGTGTTGGGTGTTACAGTCCTGTGAGCCTTGTAGTGCAGAGGGTGCCACTGGCTTTGGCCCAGATTATGCACCGTGAGCAGCTTTCTGGGAGTGGTGATCAATTCACTCATTAACTAGCTACACACTAGGAACAGGCATTGTGTAGATACAGAAATGACAGAGCACAGCGCTGCATGGAGATTACAAACCCAGAGGTGAGACTCAGCATACAAAGAAGTAACTATGCTACCAGATACCGAGTAATCAGGGAAGTACAGAGCTCTGCAGGGGTGAGGATCTGCCCCAGCTCAACTCACAAGGGCCAGGAGTGCCGATTGTGGCCATGGAGCAAAATCAAATTACCCAGCCCACTACATTGGCCCATGACGCATGTATCAGAGACACGGTCCCCTAATCAGTGCTTCTGTAAAATCTCCAAAGCTTGTACAAGATGTCGCCAGGACAGCAGCAACCTGCGTAACTGGGGAGGGGCAAGGAGACAGCCATTATCTGATCACTCTTATAGTCACTCACAGCTTCAAATCCAACAAGAAGAAATTAAAGTGACATTTGTTGAGCTAAATTGAGTTGGTCCTTTTCTCCTTGAATCAAGTTCATCAGGAAGTCCCATAATACAAAACGTTTCTCTAGCACTCTGGTAGCTAATGCACTGGCACACAATACAAAGCAGAGAGGGAACAGCAATACGCTGATATTCTGAACATGGGCCACGGATAATCAGTTTAATCGCGTAGAATAGGGCTGACTCCTTGACTTGCTCCTTTTAGACGTTTGGCACACTGAACAAGGGCATATGATGATGGGTTGGAGACCTCTCTAAAGCAGTGGTTCTGAATCAGGGCAATTTTTCCTACCAGGCAGGATTTGGCAATATTTGCAGATATTTTTGGCCAACACAACTGGGAGAAAGGAGAGGTGCTTTCAGCATCCAGTGGGTGGAGGCCAGGGAAGCTGGTAGTACTCACACTGCCCAGAACAGTCCTCCAAAGAACTATCCAAATCCAAATGTCTATATGCTGCCGTGGAGAAACTTTAGGTGGAATATGGATTGGTCAGCTCACAGTCTAAGGGCTGTGCTCTTAATGATCTTGAAAATGAATCCTTTGAACATTAGGAGGTTTGAGCAGAAGAAGGTAGATGATTCCTTACCATCACTGCACTGAAACTCTTTTTTAAAAATCCACATAGGGCTGGGGATGTAGCTCAGTGATAGAGCACTTGGCCTGGCATGTGCGAGGCCCTGGATTCCATCTCCAGAAACACACACACATCTAAGTATAGACCTGTTACAAAGCATTTTTTGGAATGAAAAAATATCACAATAATCCAGGAGAATCAAGGTGAAAACGATTTCACACTTCCTCTTCCTCTAAACCAGTTGTGCTACAAGATACGTCCACCGCAACCACCATTTTGAAATTTCCAGCTATGTACGTAAAGAAAGTAAAAGGAAGTCAATGAAATTAAGTTGAGGAATTGATTTTACTTAATAAAAGATATTCCCAAATACCATCATTTTGTCATATAATCAATGTAAAACATAGTAATATTTTACATTCTTTTTTCCACACTCAACCTTCAAAAGATAGTATATATTTTATAGTTAGCAACACACCATTATTTGGACTAGCCACATTTCAAGTGTCCAGTAGCCACATATGTCTGTGACTACCCTATTGGTCATCATAGGCCTAAATCTGTGACAAAAATTACCAATTTCTCCTTAAAATGAAGCAACATGGCTTTAATCCCAGATACTCAGAAGGTTGAGGCAGGAGGATCACTTGAACCCAGGAGTTTAAGACTAGTCTGGGTAAGATCCTGTAACAACAAAAAGGGACTGAGAAGAAAAAAGAAATGAAGGAAGGAAAAAAGGAAGCAGGGAAAGGAGAAAAGGAAGGAAAGAGGGAAGCAAGGAAGGAAGGAAGATGGGGAGGGAGAGAGGGAAAAGAAGAAAAAAGAAAATAGAATATGAGAAATTTGTTCCAATTCTGATTCAGTATGCCTGGAATAAGAGCCAGAAATACAGATTTTTAAACATTTGCCCAGAGGATTCTTATGCAGTTGGTTTATGATTCCATGTGTCACAAAACATTGGTTTAGTCCGATCCTCAACTTGCTCGAGAAACAGCATGTGCCTGTAAGTCCCTCCAAGTCTAGGCTGACACTGTACCACACAGGATTCATCCAAAGAGATAAGAGGCGCCATCACTCTAGAAGATGCAAGGAGTTTGATTTTTCAACTAGAGAATGGAGACTTTCTCCCTTAAGAGAATCTTGAGTACAGTTGCCCAAACCCACAAACTTTCTTCACCACTTCTGTGTGGGCTATTTCTGCATTTTTTGGGAAGTCTAAATCAATACACCTATAGGTAATGTATTCCTGTTTTTCAGGAGTTTTACTTCCTCAACCATCTGTGAGCATGCTCAGGAAGACAACACAGTACAGCCCAGTACTCTCAAACAGGAAATAGCAATACAGTGACAGAAAACGCCACATAGCCATGCTCTAACTAGTACAAATCGGTTTTTCATGGAGTAGGTTACATGCTCTGAAGCCCTGGAAGACTGCTAGCGTATCCTCACTTTGTGCTGTTTATATTCTTGTTTTCAGTGTCAAAACAATATTCTATAAATGCAAGGGGCTGGGTATAGCTCAGTGGCAGAGTACAACCTGCCTATCTACATACAAGCAAAACAAGTGAATTCACTTCCCTAAATACAAAACTGTCATGGAGGGCAGCAAGCAAGGACTGGGCTAAGAATGTCAAGTCTTAGGAGTCTTCGTCACCTCACCTGTATCCATCTTCAAGGCTACTCTGTTCACAAGGAAATGATTTTCGAGAGAAGGTCCACGTACATCGGATTTGGGGGTATGCCTTAAACTTAACAGAAAAGCAAAACTCTTCATATTGGTCAATCGCATAATCTTCACTTGAATTGGTGGCATTTATAAATCCTTTTTCTGTAAAACAAAGTGCATTTATCAATTAAGTAACTGGATTCATATGGAAATGTATGGAGATGATACGTTTTCTTTTATCCATGCAACACAGGAAAGCTCAGATGCTGGTGTGCTGTGGGTCGTGTTTGATAGTCAAGAAAGAAACAAAGGAAAGTTCCCCAGCTCTACAGAGCTATGGCAGCCATTGCTGATTTAATATCGTCTTGCTTTGAAGTCCTACCATGCTTTTATTCTTCTATTACCATCGGTCCTATCATGTTGTGTCTTATTGGGATTTTAATAAATGTGATAGTATAAACAAATTTTTTATGGAAAATGAGATATTATAGTAACCATTGATCATTTTCTGTTATTTGGTTTAGAATACCCTGTAATTCTTTCATTCTCTTGAATAGTCTTATACTATTTTGTTATGTTTGATATTATTGTGTTTGAAGCCATGCTCAACTATTACAAAGAAAGAGACATTATGGTAGCTACTGTTAATATCCGGATGTCTTGTTATAAAGTGCTGTGTTGCTTATGTTGTTCTATTCTGATCTGCTTTGTTCTGTCCTCTTTTGTTTTATTCTCTTTAAAATAAAAGAGAGAGAGACAAGAGCTTGCTTGCTTTCTCTCTCTCTCTCTCTCTCTTTCTCTCTCTCTCTCTCCCTTCCTTCCTTCCATCCTTCCTTCTTTTGTTCCTCCTAAAGATTAAACCCAAGGTTGTTGCTAAATGCCAAATTGCTTAAGATTGGGACTCAAACAACCTTCTTCCCACATAAATATTCAAACAAAACTACAGAAGTCACAGACCATTTCAAGCAAGCAAAGGGCTGCCCAACTGCTGGTCAAACATGCACACGCTGAGAACAGTTTGGGAGACCCTGCTCCCAGCAAGCATCACTGTATGTAGTAACAGGTCCCACATAAAATAATCTCAAGGCACAAATAAACAAAAAACCAATCTGGCTAGCAACACTCACAAGATTTATTTGATAAGAGAACCGTGGCCATTTCTTAGCATGTTTCTTATGGCTAAAGGCTGCACCTCAATCTGCAATTACTTAAGAGGGGTCATTTTCAAAACTGACACAGCCCCCCACATCTCTACTCATCTCAGTGCTTGCAGTTCTCAGTCGTGGCTCACTGTGTTGGCAGTAGGTTTTCAGGACAAGTACTTATTAAGCAGGGTCTCAGGCCAGGACAGAAGTACACACACAGATGGTAACATTACCATGTAGTATGTACAAAGACGGTGGCACTCACAGGACTGGGGTTTAATGGGAAAAGGAAGGGAAAGGGTAGCTCATCTTTGCAAAGCTATTCTAACATAACTGCTGCTTCCGCTTTTTGATAGTAACATCATATGGAAATAAATATCTGTATGACCTACCTCACATTCCACGCTAAAAGCAACTAGCAATACAAATACAGATTGCACGAGTAGCCTGTATTACCTAGGATGGTAACCAAAGCAGACTGACTGGCATGCTTGGAGGAGGAACAAGTGTAATATCCAGTGTCGTTTCTTCCCACCGATGACACAAAAGCGAAGAGAATCCGTATCATAGTTCTGTTTGTCGAGTAGGTGCTCATTTCAAAGTAGCTGCCCTAGGTGTTAATAAGACAGAGCTGCATTTAACGTCTCCGGCCTGTGCTCCTCACTCATTGCCCTGAGCTTTCAGACTGGACACTTGTCCTGTTACCTCTTCCAGGGCTTTGTTTTCTAATTCCCAGCTGAGTCCAAATCCGTGGTTCACGTGAACAGCTTTGCACCTTATCCATAAGGGTTCCCCCACTTTCAAGAATAATTGGGGCAGTGTGGTTTGAGGGGTTTGATTTAGATCTAGAAGGTGAAAACAGCCCAAATAAGAAAAAAAAAAGTGATTTTGTCCTCATCATGAAACATATCCTGAAAACAGTCAAAAAGTTTTTAGTAACCAATGTTAATAACCACGTTAATAAATTAATCTTTTAGAGATTGACTACACTTTGATGAGAAATCCGCACACACAGAATACATAATGCTATGTTTAAAATGATATAAAGGGCGCTGGGTGTAACTCAGTGATAGAGCGTGTACTTAGCATGCACAAGACCCTGAATTCCATTCCCAGCGCTAAAATGAAATGAAATGAAAAGTGTAAAGGAAAGACAGACTCCCTCAGGTTGAATGATCACCTAAGCAGCTGCTGCTCGTCCCGAACAGTTTCTAAGGACAGTCAAGTCACCAACAATACAAGCACAGGACAGCTCAGTTACCTATTGTGAACAGCTTGGTGCATTCTCTGCCCAGTTCGTTTCTTGCACAGCACCTTATATCTGTTCCAAATAATTCATGAAGTACCTTTTCTTCCTTTTTGACAACAGCTGGATTTTCTTCTTTACAGCTGCAATCAGAAAACAAATAAAAACCACGTTTTAAAATTACAACTACGGCTGAGGGCGAAGCTCAGAGGCAGAGCACTGGCCTAGCATGCCCAAGGCTCCAGGGTGGATCCCCAACGCAGAAAACCAAACAAAATAGAACCAAATCAGAACAGAACAGAACAGAACACGGCAAACAAATATTCAGGAGGAGACCAAAGTGACAGCTCTGAGAGCCTATTTTAAATCGCCAAAGAAAATAAAAGGTCAAAAGGTGAGCAAGCCCAAACCTATGGTTTCAACCAAGGGTGCAAAAGGATTATTTCAACTCATGTTTACTTACTATTTTAACTTGCTTGTGGGAATAAAATAAAATAATTTAACTGTCTTTTGTTGGGGAGTTCTCCTTTGGTTATTGTTTAAAGACAGGGAAAGGAAGGAAGAACTGACAAGAACGAAGAGACAAAGAGTGAGAAGCAAAGTTGAGATGGGTTTTAGTGCAGTAGGGCAGTCAGCATCTTTGTCCTCGGATCACAGATCAGGGAGAGGGAGAGAAGCTGACCATCTCAGGGGCACCAGGATTCCCAAAGCAAACAGAAGAGAGCGTGAATGTCCCTCCCTCCCGAGGGCAGCTGGCCCGCAGTCCCTCAGTGTTCAGCGGAGCAGCTCTCTCTCCCATCTCAGCTAAGAATGGACTTTGGTCCCTAATCAAGGCTTCCTACTCATGACTCTTCCCAAAGCAGAAGTGCGCTGAGTCACTCTGCTCTTTATCCCTTAAATCAAGTGTGTTCTTTTCCTCATTTATGTCTCCTTCCTTCAGTTGTTCCTTATTACAAGGCTGTAATAATTGAGGTCGTTGAGAAATGTTGGAACATAAAGAAAAACCCAAATAAAAGAATTCTAAGTTATTCAAATTTTTATCATCCTGTGATAACTGTTACTATATTGATGTGTGTCTTTCCAATATTTACTTTTTTGCTCTATACACGCAATATATTTTATGGATAGTTCAGATAACCTTTTTATCTCCTTCTTCTAAAATTTAAGACTGTAATCATGCTGGATGTGATGGCACATGCCTGTAATCCCAGCACACGAGAGGCTGAGGCAGGAGGATTGCTGTTAGTTTGAGGCCAGCCTGGGCTACATAGTGAATTCAAGGCCAGCCTAAACTGTAAAGTGAGACCCTGCCTCACACACACAAAAAA
The DNA here is from genome assembly GCA_004027295.1 of Dolichotis patagonum. Taxonomy (NCBI): domain Eukaryota; kingdom Metazoa; phylum Chordata; class Mammalia; order Rodentia; family Caviidae; genus Dolichotis; species Dolichotis patagonum. Next base: position 18,955 of record PVJX010006152.1, read on the forward strand.
ATTATAGTCACATAATTTGGGTTTTTCTCCATTTTTCTCATATTTCGTCTCATTTTTTTCAACAAAAGTGGTTTAGTAGATTTTAGCTTGTTCAAACTGCATGAATTCTTCACTTAGTGAGAACTCAGCTATGCCACCTAATGAACACAAAGCCAAGCACTTACTCTGAACACACTGCCTGCCAGGTCACCCTTGCTTGCCATATAATTTGTGCATCAGTGTGTCATAACAATCCTCTAAGGTAAGCACCCGTCCCCTGCTGGGGACCGGGCTGTGTCAGGGTGGAGCTGCCGACCTCTGTGTGCTCTCGCTGTGTTGGGGAAGTTCATACTCACAGTCCCTAAAACATGATAGCACCTCAACTGCCAGGAGCTGAATCTCACTCAAAGGATTCCAGGGCAATAAACCGTCAGCCTTGTGGGAAGACAGTTCCCCTGATTAGCAAGATTCACTGCCTAAGAAACGTCTTCGTTCTACTTCTCAAGCCCATGCTCATTTTCATGGGCTTTTGCCTCAGATGTGCCCTCCACTTCCCACACCCCTCTTAAATTGGTAAGGACCCAATAGGTATGGGTAACCAAGACTTTTCAGTCTTTGTCTTACATACAAGAGAGTTCTGACTTTGCTGGACTCCCCAAACCATATCACTGTTCTCTTTTATTTAAGCCTTTGCCCTACACTCATTTGGGAAGATTGGGGGTCTGGCCAAGCTCCCAAGAGTCATGTACCCCCATTCTTCTGATGAGGCATACAGTTTAACTTGTTCAAGGTTACACCATTGGTAAGCAAAGGGTTTTAAAGCCAGGTGACTTGGCTCTAGAATGTATATCCTCACACAAGTATAGTAAGCTGCTTGCCCAGAATAAACAGAATGACCACCAATTGAACACTTAGGCACAGAGAGTTTCTTACTCTGAAGGGAATAATACTTTAAAAATCAGTATTTTTCTTTCTTCCTCCACCCAAAATGCTCAGAGAACCGACAATCTGGTAACTTGAAGGACTTTGATGTCTATAGTGTAACACCCAAGGAGGATTCTGTAGTTGATCTGAGGACATCTCAAATGCCTCCTTACTTAAAAGAAAAACCCTTACCTTCCTCCCTGTGAGACCCACACTAGTCATTCTTTACATTTAGGAGCCAACATTTTCTGTTGAAATGAAATACATTAAAATTTACATATAATATGATGTTAGCTGCATTAGACACAACAAAATAATAATAGCAAAATAGTAAAATGTAGGCCATACCTTTCACCCTGCAAATCGCAGAGCACCCACTCCACAGTAGGTTCTGGAACACTCTCGGATATACAGACCAGGGCATCCTCATTCTCCAGTTTTCTAAAGTAAGGTCTTCTTAATGTGTAGAGCAGTGTATCTAAAGCATCATAAATTATTAGCACTTAAATATTTTAAAAGTAACTGTCTTGAGCAGCCCCCTCATAGAAGAATTCTTATCAGTTTTAAAAAGTAATATTTTATACCACAGCTGTATCTTCAGCTCTCCTCACCCAGGCAATACATTAAATTCAACCCTAGCTACAGTATCAGCTTCACCATTTCTCTTCTTGGCCAATTTATTTGGGTGTTTCACAAACCCACAGAGAACTAGAGTAAGCAGAGTGAAGCCACATGAAAATACAAATGCTGGATGGATGAGAAAAGGAAATGCACAGTGACATACTGCTTAAAATTGCTTTAATTAATATAGAGTTTAAGCTCAATTTTCTTCCCATAATTGCATTGACAACTAGATGGAAACATACCTTGATGCAGAAATATGGTAGGATGAAGTTAGAAATAGAGCAGAATCTAGAGGGTTAGTTGAGCTGCCCTGGCATGAACCAATACACACACAGACACAGATACAGGCACATACAAACACTCACACACACATATACACTCCCCATTCTCACACACAGACAAACAGACATACACACACTCCGAGATATGCTTAACATACAGACCTTCTAGTCCTGCTTGGATTTTTCCAGGACTGGAAGTCTTTATATCCCACAGTAGATCACTCCCTTTTTAACTAATTTTTTTTTCTGCACTTTATTCTATCTCATCTTTCTCCTTACAATAAACTTTATTTAAAAATGCTACATATTGTTTGCTATATATAATACATAAATATATGCAACTATGTAGATGGAGGAACACATGAATTTTTTTCTTAGAAATACATCAATTTTGAAACATAAAAATAGTAACAATACCCATGGATGCACTACTGAATTTAATAACTGGAATACAAATAAATATCTCTTAGTCTACTTTTGTGCTTCTCTCCACTTTTCAACCCTTAGTAACTTTTACCCTGAAGCCTCCCTGAACAATATATTGATTTCCTTTCTTCCGGACTTCAGATGGGCTATCAGGCAATATGTAGCTTCCACAACTTCATTTTTCGCCCACCCTTATGTTTTTAAGGTTAACCCATGGTTTTGTTTACAGCTATACACTTCATTCATTCCTTAGTGCTACACAGTATTCCACGGTAAATATATCACAGTTTATTCATTCATTTTCTCACAGTGGACATTTGAGCTCTTTCTAGTTTTTCGTATTATCAGTCACGGTGCTACAAAGGTTCCAGATGTTTCTAGGAGGCACGTGTGTAACAGCTCCTTTAATAAAATGCCTAGGAGCGGGACTGTTGTCGACATGGTATGGACATTTTCAGTTTGCTCTAGACAGAATGACAAAGTGAATGAACTAACTGACACTTACATACCACAGTGTGAGAATTCCTGTGCTCTACATACTTTACCAAGCCTTCTTAATTTTTAACCCACTAAGTTTTCTAGTGGGTAAAAAAATAGCATCTGATTGTGATCTTAACTTTATTTCTCAATTATTAATTTACCATGTATTAAAATAATGAACTGGGGCTGGGTGCGGTGGTGCTTGCCTGTAACTGAGCACTCGAAGGGTTGCTGAGAGCTTGAGCCAGCCTAAACCACACAGTCAGGTCTGGTCTCGAAAAATTCAAAACAAAACAAAACAACCTTACTGACTGACCTAACTACAAGCTTTCCACTTTTAACTGTCAGGTGTCCTCTTTGTCTTGCTGCAGGGTAAACATTTTGTAAGTCTTTCTCCCAAACCCCTTTGGTGGAGTCCAATCATGTCACACCTCGTGTTGTAGGACACATGAGTCACTGCTCAAATAAATGCTTACATTTTTAATGTACCTAAGTTTATCTTTTAACACATGATAGACTGTTTATGCTTTATATTCTAGAAATAAAATGACCACTCATATCTTTGTTTCACTTTTTACTGTTTTTAAAAATTCGTTTTGCTTCTTATAGATTTCTTTTATTTTAATTTTATTTTATCTTTTTAAAAAAGGGGTAAAACTAAACATAACAAAACAGAGCAAAGCAGATCAGAAGAAAACAATGTAAGTGACACAGGTTTCAAAGCAAGACAACAGGAGATCTACAGTGGCTACCATAATGTCTCTTGTTTTCTTCTAAATGGTTGTCACTTCTTACAGATTTCTAAAAGCTCTCAATAATAAAACTGTTAAGGCCATGAATCCTCTGTTGATATCTATTTCATTTTTTGTGGTTATACTTTTTTTTTTTTTTTTTTTTTTTGGTAGTGCTGGGAATTGAACCCAGGGAACACTGAGCTACATCACCAGACCTTTAAAAAATTTTTTTAAAAATTTAAAACAGAATTCACTAAGTTTCCCAGGCTGGCCTTGAATTTGTGATCCTCTTTCCTCAGCCTCTAATCAGCTGGCATTATAGGAATGCACAACTCTGCCTGGATGGCTTTACTTTTTCTCCCTGAAATTTTTAACTTTTGGTCCCAATTCTACTCTCTAAAAAATTTTTTGAAAGTCTAGTTTAAGCAAGGCATGGTGGTACATGCCTGTAACCCTGGCACTCAGGAGGCTGAGGCAGGAGGACTGCTGTGAGTTTGAGGTCAGTCTAAGCTACAAAGTAAGTTCAAGGCCAGCCTGAACTGCACAGTGACATGAGGCTCAAAACAAAAAAGGTTTAAAAAAACTTCTTAAACGGTTTGTCTTGTTCCTTATAGTTTGCATATGGTCTGGCATTTCCATGTACCTGCACTGCCCAGTATATAGAAGCAATTAGCTATGTATGGCTATTTAAATACAGACACTAATGAAAAGTTAATAAAACTAAAATTTTGGCTTCTTAGTTACACTGCAAGTGTTCAGGTAGCCAGGGTCTATGGACAGAGCAGACAAGGAACATTTTTATCACATGAGAAACTCCTGGGTCATGCTGAGACCTTATAACCCCAGGAAGCTGTATTTTTCTTTTCCCTTTACAGGCAAGGAAACTGAGGCTCAGATAGACTCAGTGATTTTCCACAGGTAGTAAGTAGTATGGCGACCACAGCGCAGAACTTCTGACTCCAAAATCAAACCATTTCTCCATTTTTCCCTGTCACTTACCTGTTTTCGAATAAAATGGGGCCTCTGACTGGAATATGTTTTAGGTTTTTAAGGAACATTCACAGTCTGAGGATTCACAGACCGTGTCAAAGATTCTTAGTACACGACAGGTTATGTGAACAGCAGAACTGAATTCAGTCAGCTTAGCTACAGATTGAGAGAAGCCAGAAGGCTGTGTCTAAACCCCAGGACCAACGTGGAATGGGTTCAAAGTCTGTTCTTCAGCACTGTGGGAATACCTCACGGAAGGTGGACTTACTTCTTATACTCACTGTAAACAATATTGTGTAATTGGTAACTGCACTCTGGATAAAAAGCAGGTATTCTCCAGCTTGGGTCTCTGTCATTTTCAAAATGACCATGGATACAACTCCTCTGTAAAACAGGAAAGAGAACTGGTTACTTTGGAAAATGTACGAAACTAAAAACATAAAATTTCACACTGAGTCAGAAGGTGGGCTGGTGGCTCCTTACGACTGTGGCTCGTAGGCTGCTATGTGGAGAGGACGGATTCTGCTGTGGGCCCAGCATAGCCTGAGCATTGTTAATTTGACTTTGATGTTTGTTTTTTGTAGTTTTGTTTTGGTTTGGGTGGTAGCACTGAGCTACATCCCCAGTCCCTTTAGTTTTTTAAATTTTTTTCCTTTGGTACTCTAGATTGAACTCAGGACCTTGCACTTGCCAGGCAGGCACTTTGCTGCTGAGCTAAATCCCCAGCCCTATTTTTTATTATTTTGAAACAGAGTCTCACTAAGTTGCTAAGTTGCCCAGCTGGGCTCGAACTTGTGATTCTCCTGTCTCAGCCTTCCAGAGGGAGGCCCACCCACTCCCCATGCCCAACTCTGATCGTGGTTTTGAGAGGCTCCTACCCTAGAAGGTGAATGAGCTCCACTCCACAACCATCAGCTCCTGTCCCCTCAGCCCTTCAGAAGGAAGTCTGCCATCCCCACACCACAGCCCTGGTGGCGCGTGGGCCTCGGCAGCGGCCTGCAAATCTCATCAGGACAAAACACCTTCCGTGATCACATTAACCCAGTCACCTGACCAGAGGCTTCATTTCCCCATTTGCAGAGTCAGATGACTGCACAGGTGATACATCCTGAGGTAAAGAATGTTCCTCCTTCTGATATTGCCCCCTCTCTCTAAATGAAATAATTCAGGACACTCTGACACAAGGTATTTTCTTGAGAAGTAAGGGTAACACTGACATACCACATAAATAGAAAGAGAAGGATGTGTCAGTGTTAATATTTTTAACTTGTCAAACAATTGATTAAGAATTTGGCTAGGGCCATTTTCTTGAGAGTGATAATTGCGGTGTGGATTTGGTAATGTGGCTGGGGTTTTTTGTTTTTGTTTTTGTTTTTTTGAGACAAGGTCTTGCCATGTAGCCCAGGGTGGCCTTGAACTCACAGCAATTCTCCTGCCTCAGCCTCCCTTCTGCTGGGATTACAGATGTGGGCCGCCATGCCAGGTATACGCACTGTTCTAAAGGCATAAAGCACTCTCTAACAGTCTGAGTGTTGTTAGATTTAAATTCACAATTTCTGATTTTTAAGCTCATATTATTCAAAATGGAGTCTAACACAGCTAGCCTTGGCAAGGGGTAGACAGAGATGCAGAATCTCAGGTCCGTCTCTGACCTAGTCCATCCCCATTTGCATTTCGACAAGACCTGCAGGCAATCCGAATGCATGTCACAGTCAGAAGTTCTGCCTTAGGACACAGCCAGGCAGCAGGTTCAAAAATCCTGTGCTTCCCTTCACGTGCACTGTGAATTAGTAGGACAGATATCTGTTTTACCAATGCAGGCAGCTTTTAATGATGGGCTTCGTTTGTCCTTCAGTGCTGGGGATCCATCCCAAGGTTTCCCAAGTGTCAGCCCAAGGCTCCACCACTGAGCTACAGCCCTGGTTCTCATTTCAGCTCCTAAAAACTCAGGCATTTGATCTTTCCGCCTATGAAGAACCAGAGTCTAGATATAAACTTCTATAATTCTCTACTGTTAAAGCCGCTAAAAATGATCGGGTACTAAGCTAACTAACCAACAGAACAGCTCTGAATTTCACTAGCAAACTGGGTTGTCTGTCCTGGAGAAACGAAGGCAACTTTTGTAAAGTGAAAAGATTCCTACTTTTGCTACTTTGTTCTTTCAGCCTCAATCTGCTGAAAACTGCTAGGGGCATAAAACTGTAATAAGGTTACCAGAAACTTTCTTTCTGTGGGTCTTTCTCTTTTCTTCTTTCTTTCCCCCAGCGTTGGAGATGGAACCCACAGCCCCATGCATGCTAAGCAGGTGCTCCGTCACTGTGCCATCCCCCCAGCCCCAGGGCCAAAGTTTTTAATGGAAAAATAATTCCAAGGTAAAAGTAACCAAAAACCAGAAGTGGGTACTAGTCTCAAAAGAGGAAAGGAAAATGAATGTGTTCTAACATTTAGACCTAAACTTCAGAATCACACCCACCGTCCTGACAATTGCACAAGAGTTTGACCATAAAACAAACACAAACACAGAGCTGGGACAAGTTAGTCAGAGAGACGTTCTCCATTGTTTTGGTCAGGGTACAGGGACCCTTTTCAAGCCATTTGGAAACAATTTACTGCATTATTCCTGGAAAGGCAATGCTTTCCCTACAGCTGTGAGGAACCAGGACACCAGAACATCCTCAAGAATTAAAGAGAAAAGCAGCCTTAGAATCATTAAGTAGATGTTTAAATGGCCTGTGTCCCCTGTCCTAGGTAGCATCAGCAAGAGGAGGAGGACAGCAGAGGGCAGCAGTCAACAAAGAGTTAACACAGCTTTAAAGGTCATTGGCCTCAAATTGAGGATATATATATATGGATATATATATGCATATCTGGATATGGATATATATGGATATATATGCATATAATATATATCTGCATATATATGCATATACAGATATATAGATATATATATATAGAGAGAGAGAGAGAGAGATCAATGTTCCCTAAGACAGATCAGAGTATATAACTGCAATTCTTATTATACTATGGAACCATATAGATAAAACCAAATGTTCTTTCCCCAAGCATTTCTCACAAAGAAGTTTTTGTTACTTTCACTGGAATGAAATGGAAGCTTTCTTCTTTGTATTTAACATAATAGCCAATTTAAAAACAAGACTTAAAAAAAAATCCCAAGCATTCTTTTAATTATTTGTTTTCCAATTCGCAGCCACTCAACACTGCTCTCATTCTAGCTCCTTCTCTCTCTGCTTCTCTCCCTCTCTGAGACTCTGTCTCTCTCTGTTTTTCTCTATATATGTATATAATTTATATAATAATTTATATATAAACCTCTTTAATTGTAGATGTAACTTTTACAGCAGTTTAGATTTACAGAAAAACAGAACAGAAAGTGAAGGAATATCCCACCTATGCCCTTCTGGCTGCACAAAGTTCCCTGTATTGTTCACACCCTGCACTGGTGTGGTGTATCTTTCACAACTGATGAACCAATACAGATACACAATTATTAACCAAATGTCATAGTTTACACTAAGGTTCACTTTTTGCATTTAAATCCTGTGGGATTTGGTACCTAATGCTGTGTGTCCATGCCCTAACTCTATTTTAGTTCGTTATTTCACTGGAGACAAGAGTTCCAACAGATAAGACAGAAACTTGAAGAGGCCTTCCAAACGAACCATATTTTGTGCGTGAAAGTACTGCTCCAAAAATTCATGTGGCTGTGCATCCTGCCTCTCTTACCTGTTCAGGAAATCAAAGTGTGGCTGGCAATCCAGCGAGCTGTGTTTAAAGACCCAAAGGCAGGAAATGTTCCCCGGGGTGGCGACCAGCACTTGCAGTGTGATAGATGCAGACATGTCCACTTCCACAGTGGCAGTGCCATACACTGCCCCTGAACTCTCAGGTCTCAGCGTACACCCAAGGTCTTCCGGGGATTCTGGCACCTACATTATAGATAGAACAATGAGAATTCACAACAGCTGTAGGTTTAATGGGTTCTCTTCTTGGCATGGACCCTGTACCAATTCCATGCACGTTGACATTCTGTACATACTACCCAGGTATGCTGGGACCCATGGAGAGTGTATTACTGACTGAAATTCCTGTTATAATTCTGTCAAGAAAAGACAAATAATGATAGGCTGCATTTCTAATGTGATGTATAAACTGCTACAGATTGATTATGGTCCCCCTTCCCCACAGTTCATATATTTAAGTCCTAGCTCTCAGTACCACAGAATATGACCTTATTTAGAAACAGAGTCTTTATAGAAGTCATCAAGTTAAAATGGCATCATTAGGATGGACAGTAATCCAATATGACTTGTGTCCATTGTAAGAATAGGAGATTTGGAGACAGATACATACCAATAACCTACAGACAGGAGAATGCCAGGTGAACGTGAAGACAGCCATTCATGCACAAGCCCAGAACACAGGCTTGGAACAGATTCTCTCTTAGTCCCTCAGAAGGAACCAAGTCTATCAAAACCTTAATTTTGGACGTCTAATCTATAATGACAAGATCAAAAATTTCTAGTGCTTAAGTCACCCAATCCATAGAATTTTGTTATATTGGTCCTAGCAAACTAATAAACAGACCATAATTATAAAGTTCATTATACGGTAGGTAAATATTTTTAGTATGTAGTATGTAGATAAGAATCTTATAGATAAGAATCTTCCTAGCAAAGGTAAATTGGTATGAGAATTTTAGAACCGAATTTTTCTGGACAGATGTCCCCACAGGCTAAATGTCACTACTATACTCCTTGCCTGCTTTAAATAACTGAGATATTTTGAGATAGGGTGTGGTAGCAGCTTCTGCTTCTGGACACCACCTTACCGCCCTACTCTGTGCAGGCATAGTATACACACATGCGTGTACACACTTCTTTAGGTGAAGAACAAGGTAGTTCTTCTGCTAAGTATTTTTAACTCCTTGTTCACTTAGTATTTGATAAGTTCACTTCGTATCTGAGAAGAGTCACACCATCTACTAGGTACTATAAAGTTAGAAAGAAAAATAAAACACTGATCTTGTCCTCAAAGAGTTTTGTGTCTAGCAGCAAGAAATAACTAAAACATGATTTGCTCCGTAAGATACCACATACTCTGAAAGGTAAATTTTAAGTACTCTGGAGCTTCGGAGGGGAGAAGAGACCTCCAAGTTACTGCCAGTGATGCTTCACTGCAGCAGTTCAACTGGGGCTTACCAGATAGGCACTAGAGAAAGTAAAAAGGAACTGACATACTAGAAGAAAATAGTCACACTGTGAATTGCACATAAAGGGCTGATACTGCTAATAGATGCAGAACTTTAGGAAAACCTTAGGATACAAGACCAAAAACACACAAACCAAAGATGTACAGAGGTGGCCTTTTTCCATTTCTGATTGCATGTAGTCAGCTTGTCGGTCTCTGTGACCCTAAAATTGAGAGCTCCTGGTGGCTCTGTGGCTGTCACCATTATCTCAAAATGAGCACACTGAATTGCACTGTAAACACCAGTCACATTGGATATTGTTTAGATTATCATGAGAAAAGAAAACAAGGAAAATAGAGAGACTCATAAATATCCAAAGAAAGCAAAAGAAACAAATTGGGAGAGCCAGAGGCAGTGCACACAAAGTGGGCTCCTGGTGGCCTGAGGGGTCCAAGGCCCTCCAAGTGTCCCTGGCCATTCCCTGTAGATCTTCCCCAAGTCAGAGAGCTAGTCTTCTTTCAAAGAGCAAAGAAGGCAAAACTTCAAGGAACATCTGATAAAACAAAAATCACTTTTGACATACAAATAAGCAAATCAGATTTCCAGAGTGAAGACAGCTGAAGACCAGGTCTTAGAAGGCACAAAACTTCTGAGACTTAAAACAAAAGTGATCTCATCTGAATGAGTGGAGAGCTATCAAAGGATGAGTGCTGAAAAGGCCCTAACTCAGTCACTACCCAGCCCAAGCCCGAGAGACAAGACGAAAATCCAGTTGGATCCTTCTGGACCACCATGGCAGAAGAGGATGAACAAAGATTATTTACTGACAAAGTGAACAAGATAGTTTCTGAATGCCTGAACCTGATTAATAAGGGGTGCCCCAACGAAGAAATAATGACCACACTGAATACCTGGTAAAATATCCTAGAAGCTAAAAACTTGTTAAATATTGGATATGTCTTGCATACACGGAATCAATCACAAGTTTAATGAAAATATTATCTCAATCTATGAAAAGCCCTTCTGGCAGGAGCTCAGCTTATTTATGAGATGCAACAGACAACTGTGGATATTATAACAATGAAGAATCAAGAAAAAAGTAATTGTGGATAAATTATTGAAGATGCTTATAGAACCAAGGAACAAATTTAGGAAATCAACATTGAGGATACAGGTGTTAATCTAGAGCAAGGAAAACCAGAAATATAGAATAAACATAATAGAAATGTGGTATTTGAAGACTGTGAAAAATAGAAAGATGGTAAAACAAAATATCTTAATGACAATTTTAAAACCCCTGACACAGAAAATAGATCAAACTGATTAGTTAAATATAACATCTCTATTATGCCATATTCACAACACATAAAAAAGAAGATGCAACTTGATGGAACAAATTCTATGTGTAAAGAGCTAAAGTTTCTAATACCACGGAGACATTTTCAACATCTTTGAAGACTTCTAAACTGCCATTATGTTAAAAGACAATTACCCTTTGTGTATCTTCACTGGAGCAGTTACCAGAGTTAGAAGATGAAACTGATGCTTTTGTATGCTGTCTCGGTTACTTTTCTCTCACTGGGACAAAATACCCAACACCCAAAATGAAGGAAGGAAAGGTCTATTTAGCTCACTGTTTGTGGAGGTTTCAGTCCATAATCAGCTGGCTCCAAGGCAGGGTGGCATGGCACAGGGACATCACTTCAAGGCAGCAGCCAGAGCAAAAGGTGGAGGCGGGAGCAAGCCTCTTTTTCCTTGCTTATATTGTACACAAACACCACCTCCCCACCCTCACCCCCTACCCCACCCCCACCTCCGCATCCAGGGCTGGTGCACACTCCTCAGCCTCCTCTTGCACAGGATGAAGATACTTACAAAGTAAGAGCCCTGGCTCCCTGCTGAGTCTCCCAGCCAACCTTCTAACCTTCTCAAATTGTTTCAACCATGACAGATGCCACCCTAATCTAGCACTGCGCCGATGTGCCCATGTACTCCAAGACTGATACCTCATAGGAGATACAAAGATCAAGAAGACAGTGAAGGATTTTATTATTCCTGGCTCCCTAATTCCTTTGAACCTGGAATACCTCAGCATGCATGGAAGTAAGATCTGATACTGACATTCACATCATAGGAGTTGTTCATCTATGTGTAGAAAACTAACCCTTCCTGGTTAATCTCAATAGACTGAGTTTTTCTTTAAGATCAGTAAATTTTATCAATTCATATACCATGCTCCTTAAATATAAATATATTTGATATGATGTTACTTTGTTTACTTTATTAAATATATGTACAGTAATAATGGATCACCAGAAAATGAGGTATTGTAGATAGAATTTATATTAAATGGACATATTTCAAAAAACTGTGATACACTTTCCTGCCTTTTTTACTATTTTAAAGAGAAAAAACAGAAAAATCAAGAAGTAAACAATTAAAGACAACAACAAAAGCAACATGACAACAACAATAAACAAATGGCAATATAGGATTTTAAAATAAGATGATAGGAATTTAATAATGGTTATTATAGTGCATATTGTTATCCTCAAGTAATTGCTCAGCCTACCAGATACAGACATGCAAGACTGATAAAACAATTTCCCTTTGAGAAATTTCTTTCCCTTTTACTGTATCTATTGTAACTTTTGGATCTTACTTACTCTTCCAGTGTCTTACACTAGCAAGACAATATGGTGTTTACACATTCAAGTCCGATTTATTTCACTTATTAGTATGGTTTCTAGTTGCATCCATTACCTATAAAAGACTTGAGTTTATCATTCTTTATGGATGAGTAGTATTCCATTATATAAAAATATCACAGGTTTTTTATCCATTCTGCAGTTGATGGGCATTTGGATTGTTTCCAAAATTTAGCTAATACAAACTGTGCTGCTAAAAACATGGGTGCACATATATTGCTGTGCTATGATGTTTTCAATTCTTCTGGAAAAATACCCCAAAGAGGAATAACTGTATATAATGCAACCTCTAATCCTAGTTTTTGAGGAATCTCCATACTGATTTCCATAGTGGTTACACCAGTCTACACTCCCACCAACAATGGAGAAGGGTTCCTATTTCCCCAAAGCCCTGGTAGCATTTGTCATTGGTTAATTTCTTTCTGGAGTGAGATGAAATCTCAGTGTAATTTTAATTTGTATTTCTTGAATGATCAGTGATATTATACATTTTTCATATATTTGCCATTTGTAGTTCTTCATCTGAGAATTTTGTATTTGTATTTTGTATTTTGCCCATTTTTGGACTGGGTCTTTAAATCTGGGCAGTCTGATTTTTTTCAATTATTTATATGTTCTAGATAAAAGTCATTTGTCTGAGGCACAGTTAGCAAAGGTCTTTTCCCAATCTGAAGGTTTTCTTTTCACTCTGTTGGTGATTTCTTTTGATGTGCAAAAACTTTTTAATAAGAGGAGATCCCAGTTGTTGATTCCTTGAAGTACTTCTCATGCAGTTTGGTTTTTGTTCATAAACTCTCTGCCTACATCTATGTCCTCAAGATTTCTACCTACTTTGCCTTCCAATAGATTTAGTGTTTCTGTCTTAATATTTAGATCTTTGATCCATTTTGACTGTAGTTTAGTGCATGGTGACACGTATAGGTCCAGTTTAAGAGTTTGGCATGTAGAAAGCCAGTTTTTGCAACACCACTTATTAAGGAGGCTATCTTTCTTCCAGTGAACATGCTTGGCCCCTTTGTCAAAGATAAAGTGGCTGAGTGTGTTTGTAGTTGCGTCTGTATCTTTTGTTCTGTTCCATTCATCCTCAGGCCTGTTTTTTTTTTCTAGTACCATGCTGGTTTTATTATAGTAGCTTTATAGTATAATTTCAGGTTAGGGATTATGATGCCTCCGGCCTTGCCTTTGTTGCCAACAAATGCCTTTGCTATTCTAGGTATCTTATTATTCCATATGAATTTTAGGAATGTTTTCTCTAGATCTGTGAGGTTTGCCAATGGTATTTTGATCAAGATTGCATTACATCTGTGTAACAGTTTTAGAAGTATGGCCATTTTCACTATGTCGGTTCTTCCTATTCATGAGCAAGGGATACATTTCCATTTTATGAATTCCTCTTCAATTTCTTTTTTCATAGTACTGTAATTTTCAATGTATAACATTTTTACTTTCTTTGTTAGATTGATTCCTAAGTATTTCATTTGGGAGGGGGGAATGTTATTGTGAAGAGTGTGGTTTCCCTAATTTCTCTCTCAGGGAGTTTGTTGATTGCGTACAGGAATGCTATTGACTTTTGAGTACTCACTTTGTACCCAGGTACGCTGTTGAAGTGGCTTACTGGGTCTAGAAGTCTGTTGGTAGAGTTTTGTGGGTAATGTCATTGGTAAATAATAATGTAACTTCTTCCTTTCCTATCTTTATTACTTTTACTTCTGTCTCTTGTCTACTTGCTCCAGCTAATGTTTCCAGAACTACATTGAATAGCAGTGGTGATAGTAGACAACTTTGTCTTGTTCCTGATTTTAGAGTGAAAGCTTCAGTTTTTGACCATTTAGTATGATGTTGGCTGTTGTCATAAATGGCTTTTATCAAATTGAGGTAAAGACCATCTATTCTAAATTTATCTAGGGTTTTTACCATGAATGTGTGTTATCCTGTATCAAAAGCTTTTTCTGCATTTATTGATATGATCATGTGATTTTTGTCTTTTGCTCTGTTAACATGGAGTATTACATTTATTGATTTGCATATGTTGAACCTTCTCTGCATTCCAGGGATGAATCCCACTTGGTTGTGGTATATAATCTTCTTGATGATTTGCTGCATTCTGTTTGCTATTATCTTATTGAGGTTTTTTGCATCTGTGTTCATTGGGGAGATTGGCATGTACAATTTTCTCTGCTTTTGGTATCAGGATAATATTTGCCTCCTAGAATGAGTTAGGGAGTATTGCTTCCCTTTCAATTTCATTAGGAGTTTGAGGAGTATTGGTAATAAATAATCTCTAAATTCCTTTTAGAATTGATCTGTGAATCTATCAGGACCTGGGCTTTTTTTTGTTGGTAAGTTTTTAATTAAGTTTTCAATTTAATTAACTGATATTGGGTTATCAAAAGTTTTATATCTTTTTGATCCAGCTTTGGTAATTCATATGGTTCTAGGAATCTTTCCATTTTTTGTGTGTTTTTGATCCTATGAGAGTAAACGTTTTCCAAGTAGACACTGATGATCTGTATTTCCACAGGATCTGTAGTGATTTCACCCTTTCCATTCCTTATTGCATGGATTTGAGTTTTTTCTTTCCTTTTTTTGAGAAGGTTGGCTAGAGGTTTATCAATTTTATTTATTCTTTCAAAGAACAAACTTTTCAATTCATTAATTTTCTGTATTGCTTCCTTAGTCTCAATTGAGTTAATTTCTGCTCTGATCTTTATAAATTTCTCTCTTCTTTAGGCTTTGGGTTTGACTTGTTTCTCTTTATCTGGAAGTCTGAGGTGTAGCATTAGGTTGTTTATTTTGTGCTTATTCTGTTTTCCTGATATGAGAATTCACCACTATAAATTTCCCTTCAAGGACTGCTGTCACTGTGTCTCACAGGTTCCAGTAAGTTGTATTTGCATTTTTGATTTTTATATATTGTTTAATTTCTTCTTTAATTTCACCTGTAACCTGTGGTTGTTCAGTAGGGTACTATTTAATTTCCATGCGTTTATGGAGCTTTTGTGGTTTCTTTTGTCATTAATTTCCAATTTCCCAGATAATATGCATGGGATAATTTCAATTCCTTTGCATTTAATTAAGCATGTTCTATGAGTTAGTAAATGGTCTGTTTTAGAGAATGCCCCTTGTGCAGCTGAGAAGAATGTCTATTGTGATGCTGTTGGGTGGAACACTCTGTACATGTCTACTAAGCCCATTTGTTCACAAGTTCGATTTAGTTCTGTTATTTCTTTACTGTTTTTTTGTCTAGTTAATATATCTCTTTGTGACAATGAGGTGTTAAAGTCCCCTGTTATAATTATATTATTATTTAATTTTTCATGTATATTAATATTTGTCTTACATAGTTGGGTGCTCCCATATATGGTACATATATATTTATGATTATCTCTTTCTCTCGAAGTTTTTCCCTAACAAGTATCTAATCTCTTCTGATCATTCTTAGTTTGAAGTTCACATTGTCTGCTTACAGAATGCAGAATAGCTACCCCTGCTTTTTTCTGGGTTCCTGTTGCATGGAGTATTGTTTTCCATCCTTTGACTTTCAGTCCATGAACTTCCTTTTGAGATAGATGTGTTTCTTGTATAAAGCATATTTTTGGATTTTTTTTCTTGACCCACTCTGCCAATTTGTTTCTTTTAACTGGTGAATTGAGGCCATTTACATTAATGGTTATAATTGATATGTATTGGATTAACCTTGTCATATTATCTTTCTGCTGTTGTTTCCCTACTTTCTCTTTCTGTTTAATTGCTTGTCCTACTTGTGGGTTTCTTTCTGTTGTTGTTTTTGGAATTATGGTCATTTTATCTCTTTCTAGAATGTCTTTCAATACTCTTTGTAGAGTTAGTTGGGTGGTCATGAAGTTCTTTAGCTGTTCTTTGTCATGGAAGTATCTTATTTCCCCATTGATTCTGAAAGATAGTTTTGCAGGGTACAACAATCTGGGTTGGAAGTTGTTTTCTTTCAGTACTTGAAATACTTCATTCCATGCTCTGCTTTACTTGAAGGTTTGTGTTGAGAAGTTTTCTGTGATTCTGATAGGCTTTCCATTTTTGGTGATCTTTCTTTTCTCTAGCAGCTTTTAATATTCTGTTCTTATGCTGAATTTCTGAGATCTTGATTATTATATGTAAGGTATAGATTTATTTTGGTTATGGTTAATTGGAGTCTATAGGCCTCTTTTATCTGTATGTCTGATTCTTTTCCCACGTTTGGGAAATTTTTCTGCTATTACTTCTGCAAATAGTCTTTTTATGTCATTTGTGTTGTCTCTTTCTTGTTCATTGATACCTATCAGTCTTATATTGTTTCTCTTTCCATCATCATGCAGTTGTTGAGTTGTTATTTTCCTGATTCCTTGTTTTTCTTAAGAGATCTTTCCTTTCATGATCACTATCTGCAATCCTGTTTTCAAGGTCTGAGATTTTGTCTTCAATTTCATTTATGCAGTTTTGCCAGCTCTCAGTGGAATTTTTAATTTCTTGGATATCTCTTTAAATCTGTTTCATGTATTCTAATTGTTTCCCATATTGTTCATTCAAGGTTTCCACCATTTTTCTATGCTCCTCTATTTTTTTAAAGCTATATCTTCTTTGGATATACCCACCAATTCTTTCATTATGTTCATAATTTCTGTTTTTACTTGAGAGATTATTTCTGATCTGCTTTCCTTTACAGCTTCTTAGAGTTGTTTCTTTATTTCCATTGCTATCATTTCAGAAATTTCAGGTGTGTGATTTCTAATTTAATCTATGTCTGTGTCCCCTATACTAGATCTGGATGGGTTGGAAGTTTCAGATTTCATTTTGTTCTTTTGTTTTGTCATTTTCCTGTGCTCCTCCAAATTAGTCAGATGCCAAGTCCTAGTTGCTTCCTGCACTGTTTGGCAGCAGGCCTCACTGAGGGTTGCCAATGGTTGTGGGCTCTGGCTGCAGGCTCTTGGTCCCCACAGGCTTCAGAGATGGTTCTCAAGTGTGGGAGGGTCACTGGGATCAGACTCCCAGTCCCTGTGGATCTCACTGAGGATTCCCAGGTGACTGTGGGTCACCAGATGCAGCTTCTCAGTCCCCAGGAGCTTCACTCTGGGTGTGAGTGAGTCATTAAGTGCAGCTTCCCAGTCCCTGTGGGCCTCACTGTGGATTCCCAGATGACTGTTGGTCTCTGGGTGCAGACTTCCAGTCACCGCAGCCCTCAGAGATAGTTCCTGCATGTGGGCAGATCACTGAGTGTAGCTTCCCAGTCCCCAAGAGCCTCACTTACAGTTCCTGGGTGGAGGTGGGTCACTGAGTGCAGCTGCCCAGTCCCTGTGGGCTTCAGTGTGGGTTCCTGGCTAGGTGCAGACTCTTAGTCCCCACAGGCCTTTCCTTGCCTTTAAACAAAATACTGACGATTCTTTTTTTTTTTCCCCTTTATTTGATTAGTGTGTAAGTAAAAATTTAGGACTTCAGGCTAGGCATGGTAGACATGCCTGTAATCCTAGCACCCAAAAGCCTGAGACAGGAAGACTGTGATTCAAGGTCAGCCTGAGCTACTTAGCGAGACCCTATATTACAAACAAAAAAGATAAACAAACAAACAAATAAAAATAAAAACAAAAAAACAAGAACTTGAGACAGGGCCAGGGATATAGCTTAGTGAACAAGTGCCTGCCCAGCAAGTGTGAGGTTGTGCATTTGATCCCTGGTACCAAAAAAAAAAAAAAAAAAAAAAAAAAAAAAAAAAAAAAAAAAAAAAAAAAAAAAAAAAAAAAAAAAAGGAAAGGAAGGAAGAACAGAACAGAACAGAACTTGGGACAGATTCTGAAGGTCATTCAGTGATAGAATCCATGCTTAGTATACCTGAAGTCTTATATTCAATCCTAGAATTTAAAAAATAAAAGGTGAAAAATCATCACATATAGAGCTACTCCCTTAAGTACCAGGATAGATAGAGTTTACCTTGCTTTTCCACCAAACTCCTGTTATTCAGACTGATGTACTCTGCTGCAGCCCTTGACCAGCCTAAGGTTCATCTCTTCCTCTATGACAGTCTGTATCTATTGTTTTCACCTCTGTCTCTTGATTTTGCAAAGAAGATTGTTAACTGGATACCCATTGTCTAACTAAGATTTCTTGACATACAAGGGAAAAAATGGTACCAAATGTAAAGGGCATTTAAAATTTACATCTAATTTGAGTTTTTTGGGAGATATAGATTTAATGTCATTATAGTATAGGTAGCATTTCTAAAACAACCAATATTTTCACTTGCTTTATTCTCCATAATATAAAAACTTCACTTTAAATCATTTCCACTGTGACTATTATTACATATAGTAAAGTTTTCTTCTCCCCACAAATAAATACCACCAATAAAATTGTTTTTATAAGGTTCAGAGTAATAGTTAAGTGGCATATCTCTTCTACCAACTCTACAGTTTCAAATAAGTGAATACTAAAGCATTGGTTTAATAACTATATGTGAATGCAAAGAACACATATTTAGTCCTTTTTTGATTCCATTTGTATCTTTGTTTTATTTATTGTCTTATGTTCTAAGAGTAGAACTTTTAATCTCAATATCTGTGTACCTAACATGTACCAAATAAAAATATCTTTTTAATGAAAAAAAAAATTGGTCTGAAAGCTGACCTCTGTCATAAATAGTGTCAAGCTGAGAAAATATCAATAAAAAGCAAGAGGGCTGGGGGTAGCACAATGATAGAGTCTGCTTAGCTTGTGAAAAGTCTTGGCTGTATCCCCAGCACCACAATAAATAAATAAATGAATAAATATTAAGATTCAAGAAAAGAGATAAATCAACATAAGAACAATGAAAAGACAGGAGCAGTACCTGTCTGTTTGCTGCACAGAGAAGGATATGCTGAGTGACAGTACTTTCCAATATGATTAAACAAAACTATGATAAAATAAGAAGTCCCTTAGCCATGGGACAGAGTTCATGCCCACGTAGAAGGAAGAATTAAAAGTTATTCCAAAAGGAAAGAGAAAAGAAGATGATAACTAACGTGCTTTGTTGGAGATGAATTTATGAGAAAACCACCTAAACGAGAAAGACTGACTGGGTAGGTGGGTCTATGTTTCAAGAAGACCCAGGGACACTTCCTAATCTGCAAATTCCCTTTGGCTTGCCACCTCCTGCTTTGGAGAAGAAGTGTTCATTTCCACTGTACACAACTTGGCATGTTATTACCAGAGGCAATGTCAGTAAGGCGAACATGAGTAAGGGGGCCCATGAAATCAGGAGGCAAGATTTGGCCATGGGGGTGGAGGTGGTGCTCACATAACCCATAATCCTGAACATGATGGATGCAGAAATGGAAACTTAGTGGTTTAAAAGAAGTTTCCCACAAGCCATTCCTTATAATTATTCTACAACACTCTAAACCAATCAGGAAAATCACCATTATTGGGCTATTTCTAAATACTACCAAACTGCCCAATGCATCTATGGCCATAAAAAGAACCATTTATTAAGATTTTTTTAAAAAATTAAAATAGCTGCCATGGCTTGTGTCTAGATGTCCCCCCAAATCCTCATGTGGTCATAGCAGGAGCTTTTTCAGAGGTGGCTGAATCTAGAGTGTGTGACACTGGGATGAAGGGTGCGTGATTACTAAATCGGTGCACTGATTGGTTTGGCACTGCCCTAATCCAAGTAGCCTCAAGAGAGTATAAAAGTGACAGAAGAAAGTCCCTTGCTTGCTTTCTACCGTCTTCTTGCCATGACTGTTTCTCTCTGTGATGCCTATCTCCCATGGCACCCTGCCTTCGAGCCCCCTGACTATGCACTGAAACCTCTACAAACCTTAACTTTTGGGCATCGAGCATTTTGTCTTAGCAACAAGAAAAGTAACTAAAGCAATGGCCTAGCTTTTTTTAAAAAAGAAAGATATAAAAACAAGTGTTCAAGCAAGCACACCGTCATGAGTTTGATCCCCAGTACCGATTTAAAAAAAGTGTTCAAACACGTGAGAAAAAGTTCAAATTTCCTAAATAATAGAGAAGCACAAATTAAAACATAAAGATATCATGTCATCTATCAGATTTCCAAAATGTTTAAAAGCATGACAACGTATTTTGATGATGATGCTGTGAAGAGACAGTTACTCTCACAGCTGTAGGAATTTACACTGGTAGAGCCCTTCTGAAGGGAAATTTGGCAAGACCTTATAAAATTATATATGCACTCACTATTTGAGCCAGCAATCTCACTTCTAGGGATGTTGCTCCAAGAGTCTGTTATACTACTACTACTTGTAACTGAAATATCGGCAACAATTAAATCCTCATAAATAGGAGAGTGGCTAAAGAAGTTTGGTATACCTACACAATGGACTACTACACAACTGTCAAAAATGAACAAGGACAATCTCTGTGAACTGATTTGCAGCAATTTCCTGGATATACTCTTAAGTGAAAAAAGCTAAGTGGAAAAGTCTCAAACTTCAAGTGTGCTATACTATGTAAGAAAGAGGGATCTATAAGGAAACACATATGTATTTGCTCATTTATGCATAAAAATAAAGAAATAATATTTTAAAATCTGAATGGATTATTGGTGATAAAATCAGAATGGGAAATTGGTACAAGGTGTGGGGAGGAAGTAATATTTCTGGGAGTATGTATGTATGTATGTACGTATGAATACGTGTTTGCAGTGAGCCCCAAATATGCTAGGCAAGCATTGTACCACTGACCTATGCCCATACCCAGCTCTAAGTATGTATTTTCATATAGTTCTGACTTTTAGGGCAATAGATGATTCATAAACTCAAAAAACAAGCTAAATCACAATATGACAGTAGTGGTATTTTCAAAAAGAAAATAAAGAGGAGTCCTGAAATGGTGTAGTGAATGCTAGCATCTCGGCTTCTCCAGGACAAAGTGTCCAGAGTCTGAAAATCCATACCCCAGAGAGAAATCGAAGCAAGTGGGGAGTCCACAGGAACCACCAGCGAGCTGACAGAGGGGAGAACAATAAACTCAAGCGACACAGAAGAAAGATCACACCTTGCAGGAGAGACCACTCAGCACAGCCCCAGTGGCTCGCTGCGGACCCGAGGCAGAGTGAAGCTAAGCAACTTTTCGCTCACAGAGAACCAGAGAACTGCATCAGGACAGAAAGACTCACTGGCAGCCGGACCCAGCAAGGAAAACGGAGGCACTGCGTGCAGAGCAGCGTTCTGCAACCAGCAGCTCCTGGGTGACCTCGATACAAGCGCCTGCAGCTGCAATCACGGAGTAGGAGGGGGCAGAGTCGTCACTGCACGGCCCAGTGCTGCAAATGTGACCCAGGACAGCTTCACACCGCTGATTTCCCAGAGTGCGTGAGGGAGGGACAGGGACACGCAGGCTGGTGGACAGCAGCCTGGAGGAATCCCACTGAGAGGCACAACGGGCTGGTAAACACTGACCGTGCTGTGTGCTCAGAGGCCAGGTCCACGCCAGTACCAGTCTGGGGTGCACCGTGAACAGAGCCACGTCCTGACCCTTGACCCCAGGCTGGCCAAAAGAGCCACATGTCCAAAACAGTAGAAAACTTTCTATCATTATTTTCATTTGATTGTACTATTTTTATTTTCCTTTTTTAAAGTTTTAATTCTTTTTTCTTTGTTGTTTTCTCCTTGTGCATATTTCCCTCCACACTTTTATTCCACTATTTCACCCCCTTTTCTTCTATGAGTCTGTCTGTTTCTCTTCACCTTATCTTTTTTCCTTCCATAAACTTTATAGGAAGTAGGTCAATTTTCCCTTGTCTCTTTACATCCATTCTATATCCATATCTTTACCCTACTTTATTCTCCTGTCTTAGTCATTCTCCATTTTTCTCTTCTTTTTTTTAATTCTCCCCCTTTTCATTTGTCTCCCTTTAACTTTTTTCTAATATTTATATCAGTCATAGAATCACTTCCTTTCTCTCTACCAATTCTGTACCCACTTTTCCCTTCTAAATGTGCAACATATCCTTGCCATCATTAGGATCCTTTGCCACTTGGCCCCCATGCTAATTTTCTTCTTCTCATGCCACAGAGCAGAGGAAAAGAAAACAAACAAACAAAAAAAAACAAACAAACAAAAACCCAAACACCTCTGGCATTACCTGGTCCCCAACTCCCCGGGCTTTAGATAGCTGATTCTATAAAATTACCATCGAATGCTGTTTTTCACCCTTAGAAGACACAGCCATCACAGTGTACATTAAGTGTGGGTCAAGACTGGGATTGTTATGATGCTTACACTACAGCTTTGGATTTCTTGTCTAGGCTAAAGGGAGACCCAGAACAGGTCTCACAGCATGTTATTTCTCAAGTAGCTCTAATAGATACTACTATAATGGATTAGTCTATTATGACTGTGGTTGATTTGATTGCATAGAATAATCCTGACTTGTTAGACAATTTGGTGTCAGTGAACCTGTCTGCTGAATCCACCAGCTCACCCAGGAAGAGAGGTAGTAAGAGTTCCTAGACCAAGAACCCAGACTGGACTGAACTCTGCAAGAATGCCTGCAGCCTGGCAGAAAGAAGTCCCCAGTCTGAGTTAAGCTCGGTCCTTCAGGGGCGTACTCAGAGGCGTTACTGGGGTGTGAGTGCTCTCTAGTAGCAAAGAAGCAACCTGCGAATCACATATGCAGAGTCTCATTGGGATATTTAATCTGGGTTCTCATTGGACATCTTACAGGTTTAAGTTTTTGTGTGTTTCTTGATTTACTTAGTAATGTGGGGTTGTGTTGTATTCTTTCAGGGTTCCCTGTGTTTATTAGTTTGTAACTTTTGTGTATTTGTTCTTTTCCTGGCTCTGAATTAATAGGCATCTAGATTCTCTCCCTCATCTCAGCTCCCTACCTAGTTTCTTCACCTCAAATGCCTAAGGCAATATTAGCTACATATTTATTCATTTTTCCAAACACGTAAGTTTGCCTCCTCCTAAGTTTTTAAATCCCTCCTATTTAGCTCCCTATCTTCACGGTCACTCCTATCTTCACTAGCATAATTCCCCAGTCCTCCCCACTGTTACCTAGTTTACTGTGTTACCTAGTTTACTGTCTTCCTTATCAACCAGTTCTAAAAAACCACATAGCTCTCCTCAGTCACAGAGTAAATCTCCTTTTTCTCATAGCTCATGTTTACCCCATAAGATATCAGCTGAAAATTCTCAATATAAACTCTTCAGCTCAAAAGTGCTCCAGTAAAATCAGACCCCGTAGCAACTTTTTGTTCTCATAAACCTTGATTCCCCCTTCATGTCTTAGTGTCTAACCCTCCTCATCCAACCCCTCCCACTCTCCGCACCCTACCACGTCCACCTCACTCAGGAACAACCAGAAATAGTAAACAGCTACAGTGTGCACAGAGAACAGGCAAAGGGGGCAAGTGAAACTGTCAGAACTATCATACAGAAGTGTTGTTAGATTGACTCTGTGGATGCTGTTAAAACCAGAAGTAATTCTTCTGGCAAAAACAGGGACAGAGTCAAAATCACTTATAGTAAATAACAGAAGGAGTAGATACTAGTACTGGACCTACAAAGCTGAACATTATTCATGGGGAGGTAACATCCTCCTAAAAATCTCCATATGAGCCACAAACTCTCCTCACTTCTCAAAACCCACAGTAAACCTGCAGAACAAGGAAGGGGAAAAAGAAGGCGGCAACTCTCCCAGGGTAGAGGCAAGTGGTCACAAAGGGAGAAGGCGGGCCAGGGATTTAGCTCAGTGGCTTAAGCGCCTGCCTGGCAAGCGCAAGGTTTTGAGTTCGATCACCGGTACCAAAAAAAAAAAAAAAAAAAGAATTTACAAAGGGAGAAGGCAGCAGAAATGTACAAAGAGTTCATAGAAGGGATGAAGAGAATAATAGATAGGTTCAAAGAGGAAATGAACCAAAATCTCACAGCCATTTCATTCAATATACCACATGAGTTCCAGGGAAATAAGAAAAAAAGAACTGGACAAGCTAACCAAGCAGTTCAAAGTTTGAATGACAGATTCAACAAGGATATGGAATCCTTGAAAAGATGTCAGACAGAATTAACTGAAATAAAAAACTATACAGAATTGATATACTGCAGAAATGACCAGTGTGAAGGCAGAGTGTCTGATACTGAGGACAAAGTAGTAAATTATGATTTAAAAAAAAAACTCAAAGGAGCCAAAGAGAAAATAAGAGAATAAGAGAAGACTATCCAGCTGCTACTAGATGATAACAAGACCAATGTAAGGTTAATCAGAGTTAGAGAAAAACCAGAAGATAGAATGGATGGATTCCACAACATACTTACAGAAATCATGGAAGAAAGGTCCCCAAATATAAGAAGAATTTAAAACACAAGTAAACAATGCTTATAAAATACCAAACAATTATGATAAAAAGAAGCTCACCAAGGCATAATCTTATTAAATTCACAGATAGCAAAAAAAACCCAGAATTTTAAAAGCAGCAAAAGAAAATTTAAAAAATCACATATAAAGGTGAACCAGTTAGAGTCACAGCAGATTTCTCAACAGCAACCCTCCAGGCCAGAGAGCTTGGAATGAAGTATTTCAAGCTCTAAGTTAAATAACTTCCAGCCAATGACTTACTCAGCAAAGATATTCTTCAAAATAGACAGAACAATAAGGTATTTCCCATAAAAAAAAAAAAAAACAGCCAACTCAGGAGATTTATGAGTGCTAAATCAGACCTAGAGAAAACAGTTAAGCATATTCCCAACAGAAACAATGGATAAGACACAGCTAAAAACACAGAGGAAATTAGTGAGGTCAGTGGGTAAACAGCAACAACAACAACAACACATCGGAAAAGAAAAACGGAAGATACACCAACAGATAAAGAAGACAAAGACCATAAACCATCAACGCATCTCAGTAATATCTCTCAATGATAATGGCATCAATTCTCCAATCAAAAGACACAGACCAGCAGACAGGGTCAAAAAGTTCATAAAGCACACCTAATCCCAAAAGTCACTCATAGATTAAAATTTAAAGATTAGAAAACAACATTTCATGTACTAAGACCCCCAAAACAAGCAGGGGTAGCAATTCTAATATCAGACATGGCAAATTTCAAACTAAAACTGATTAGAAGAGATAAAGAAGGTCACTACATACTAAGTAAGGGAAAAATTCAACAAGAGATAACACTGATAAACATACATGCACTGACTACTGGAGTACCTATCTTCATAAAACAAAAGCTGCTGTCACTAAAAGATCAAATAAATACTGACACCACACTTTTGCAAAGGTAAATCAACTAAACAAACAAACCAAAAAGAAACTTCAGAGTTGAGGCATACACTTGAACATAAATATTCAATGAATATATACAGAGTATTCCAGCTCTCCACACCAGAATATACATTCTTTTCACCAGCACATGGCAGTTCTTCCAAAATAGGTCACATACTAGTCCACAAAGCCTGCTTAAGTGAACAGAGTTACAACCAGCCTGACATACAAAAACTTGGGTTATGACCTGAATTGTAGCTTTAACTCTGACAAAAGTCTTGAGTTATGACTCAAATGCCGGCTGCTTGCGCTTACAGATTTAACCCTTCAAGAGCTCTGTAAGGAACATTACAACTTCGTTTCCTGTGTGGGGTTCATTGAGAAATCCTGGACTGGTGTCTCTCTCTAAGGACACTGAGATCTGCTGTATAGAGGAGAGAGACCTTGCAGGTGTGTAGAGGAGACAGCCGTCCCTTGATGACTTGAGTTACAACCACGCCCTCGGGAAAGCAGCAGTCGTAAATCAGGGATCTGCTGTACTAAAGAACAGAAAGTATATGCATACTATCAGACTACTATGTAATGAAAATAGAAATCAACAACAGAAGAAATTTCAGAAAAGATGAAAGCTCCTGGAAAATGAACAATATACTCTTAAACAACAAATGAGTCACAGAAGAAATCAAAGAAGAAATGTTACAATTGCTGAAAGTTAATGACAATGACTGTACAACACATCAAAACCTCTGGGACACTATGAAAGTTGTTGTAAGAGGAAAATTCAAAGCAATGGAAAATGGAACAAGCTCAAATAGACAATCCTATCAGAAATCTTAAGATACTTGAGAAATAACAAATCGGCCCCAAATTGAAATTAAGGAGGGAACTTACAAACAGTGGAAATCAATGAAACTGAGATTTAAAAAACAGCTTAAAAACTCAATGAATCGAAGAGCTGGCTCTTTGAAGAATGAATAAACTACATAATCCTCTAACTAGACTTACCAAGAGAGAGTGAGAAGAAACTCAAATCAGTGCAAACAGAAATGAAAAAGGTGAAATCACAACAGACATTGTGCAAGTTCAGAAGATAGTGACTACTTCAAAAAATTATAGTCCAACAAATTAGCAAATTTTGAAGAAATGGACATATTCCTAAACACACATAAACTACCAAAACTAACCCAAGAAGACATAAATATGTTTAGCAACCCAATATTAAGCAATGAAATAGAGTAATAAAGAATCTACCACCCAGCAAAAGCCCAGGACCTGATGAATTCACTGCTGAATTCTACAAAACATTTAAGGATGAGCTGGGTGTGCTGATGGATACATATAACCCCAACACTCAGGAGGCTGAGGCAGGAGGATTGCTGTGAATTTGAAGCCAACCTGAACTACATAGGGAGTCCAAGTTCAACCTGAAACACATAGCAAGAACCTGTCTCAAAAAAGAAAAAAAAAAGCCTTGAAGAATGTTATATCACCAATATTCCTCAAGCACTTCAAAGAAATTGAAAGGGATGGAGTACTCCCAAACTAATTTATGGAAGCCACTATCATCCTGATAACCAAAATGAATAAAGGCCCAACTAAAAAAACCAAATTATAGGTCAATATCTTTAATAAACATAGATGCAAGAATACTCAACAAGATATTAGCAAATAGAATGCAACACTTTATCAAAAAGATCATATGACTTGATCAAGTAGGTTGCATCCCAGAGATGCAAAGAAGGTTCAACATACATAAATCAATAAATGTAATAGATCACATAAAGAGCAGAAAGGTCCAAAACTATAGGATCATATCAATAGATAAAGGAAAAGCTTTTGACAAAATCCAATGCCTCTTCATGATAAAAACCCTGAAGAAAACAGATATAGGAGGACCATACCTAAATATGATAAAAGCTATATATGGCAAACCAATAACCAGTATCATACTAAATGGGGAAAAACTAAAAGCATTTCCCCTAAAATAAGGAACAAGACAAGAATGTATACTGTCACCTCTTCCATTCAACATAGTACTTGAAACATTAGGCCAGAGAAAGAAATAAGATGAATACATATAGAAAAGGAAGAACACAAATTATCATTATTTGCAGATGACATGATACTCTACATAGAAGACCCAAAGAACTTCACCAAAAAAATTCTTAGAATTGACTGAAGTTCAGCAATGTAACAGGGTATAAGATCAACACACAAAAGTCATTAGCATCTGTGTACACCAACGATAAGCAGAATGAAAAGGAAATTATGAAAATAATGCCATTCACTGTAGTTTCAAGAAAAATGTAGTTCATAGGAATTAACCTAACCAAATTAACCTAACCAATGAAGTGAATGACCTCTACAAAGAAAATTATAATACTCTGAAAAAGGAGATTGAAGACAACATCTGAAAATGGAAAGCTATCCCCTGCTCCAGAATAGGCATAATCAGTATTGTCAAAATAGCTATGCACCCAAAACTGTTCTACAGATTCAAAGCAGTCCCAATCAAACAGTACACTTTACAGATCCAGAAAAAACAATCCTAAAATTCATACAGAACCAGAAGAAACTCAGAATAATTTTGGACAAGAGCAGAGCAGGAGGAATACCAATACCTGATTTCAAACTATACTACAAAGCAACGGTGATAAAAACAGGATGGTACTGGAACAAAAATAGATACATGGATCACTGGAAGAGAATTGAGGATACCGAAACTTCCCACATACATTTAGGTATTTGATTTTCAACAAAGAGGTCAAAAACATGTGTTTGAGGAAAGATAGCCTATTTAACAAGTGGTACTGGGAAAACTGGCTAACTATGTGCAGAAGCTTGAAACTGGGCCCTCATCTCTCAGTACATACTACATTAAAATCAAAATGAATCAAAGATTTAAACACTAAAATAGAAACATTCAATGCACTAGGAGATAAAAGAAGTAAAACACTTGAAGACATAGGTGTAGGAAAGGATTTTCTAAATAAAACCTCACACAAGAAATGACAGCAAGAATCAACAAATGGTATCATATCAGACTAAAAAGCCTCTGCACATCCAAAGAATCAATCACTTGAGTGAAGAGATAACCTGAAGAAGGGGAAAAAAACTTTGGCAGCTACTCCTTGGACAGGACTAATATCTAGAATATACAACTAAATAAATGATACAAAATAAATATATGATCTAAACTTAAAGATCCAGTCAAGAAATAGGGAAGAGAAACAGACAGACACGTGACAGAGGAAAAAATACAAACGGTTAACAAGTATACAACAAATTGCTCAACATCTCTGGCCATTAGAGAAATGCAAATTAAAGAAATGCTAAGATTCTGTCTTACTCCAGAAAGAAAGTCAATCATTAAGAAATAAAACAATAACAAAAACAGGATATCAAGTGGCTATTTACAGAAGTAATAGCTGAAAACTTCCTAAACATGAGAATGGAAACTGACATATGGATTAGTGAAGCATATAGAACTCCAAATAGCCATAACCAAAATAAAACTACACCTAGACATACAATAATCACCATCCCAGAAATCCACCATAAGAACAGAATTCTAAAAGCTGTTAGAGAGAAAAGACAGATCACCTATAAAGGAAAATCTATCAGAATCACAGCAGACTTCTCAACACAAACAATGAAGTCAAGAAAAGCATGGAGTGAAGTATTTCAGATCCTAAAGGAAAACCACTTCCAACCCAGACTGACGTACCCTGCAAAATTGTCCTTCTAAATGGATGGAGAAATAAAGATACTTCCATGACAAAGAACAGCTGAAAAACTTCATGACCACCAAACCAACCCTACAAAGAAGCTGAAAGACATTCTAGATACACATAGGATAAAACCACCAAGCAAGGCAGACAACTAAACAGAATGAAAAGGTAAAGATACAACAGCAGAAAGATAACATGTCAACAATAAACCAATATATAACAGTTGTACCCATTAATGTAAATGGCCTCAACTCACCAATCAAAAAAAACAGACTGGAAGAATGGATCAAGAAACAACATCCAACCATATTCTGTCTACAAGAAACCCATCTAACCCAAAAAGAAAACCATAGACTGAAAGTCAAAGGATGAAAAACAACACTTCATGCAACAGGAAACCAAAAAAAAAAGCGGGGGTAGCTATTCTGTTTGCAGACAATGTGAACTTCAAACCAAGAATGATCCAAAGAGATAAAGAAGATCACTACATACTAGTTAGGGGAAAACTTCAAGAGGAAGAGATAACAATCTTAAATATATATGCACAAAATTCCAGAGAACACAGCTATACAAAGCAAGTATTAACAGAAATGAAAAATCAAATAATCAATAACACAATTATAACAGGAGATCTTAACACGCAATGGACACAAAGGGACAGATCAACTAGACAGAAAATCAGCAAAGAAATAACAGAACTGAATCACACCTGTGAACAAATGGACTTGATAGACATATATAGAGTGTTCCATCCAACAACATCAGAACATATGTTCTTCTCAGCAGTACATGGGACATTCTCTAAAATAGACCATATACTAGCCCACAGAACATATTTAAGTAAATGCAAAAGAATTGAAATTATCCCATGCATGTTATTGGATCATAGTGCCATGAAACTACAAATTAACAATAAAAGCAACTGCAAAAACCTCACAAACACATGGAAACTGAATAATACACTCTTGAGCAATCAGTGGGTCATGGAGGAAATTAAAGAAGAAATTAAACAATATCTACAAGCAAACAAAAATACAAATACAACTTACCAGATTTTGTGGGATGCAATGAAAGCAGTCCTCAGAGAAAAATTTATTGCACTGAGTTGCCACATCAGGAAGACAGAACAAACACAAATAAACAACCTGATGCTACAACTCAAACATCTAGAAAAAGAAGAGCAAGCCGAGCCTAAAGCCAAAAGAAGGCAGGAAATTATAAAGGTCAGAGCAGAAATTAATGCAATAGAGACTAAGAAAGCAGTACAAAGGATCAATGAATCAAAGAGTTGGTTCTTTGAAAGACTAAATAAAATTGATAAGCCCCTAGCCAACCTTATTTTAAAAAAGAAAAGAAAAAACTCAAATTCATGCAATAAGGAATGAAAAAGGTGAAATTACTACAGAGTCGGTAGAAATACAGAAGATCATCAACACCTATTTCAAAAACCTCTACTCTCATAAGTTCAATAACACAGAAGAAACAGACAGTTCCTAGATACATATGAACTACCAAAGCTGGGTCAGGAAGATGTAAAACTGCTGAATAATCCAATTTCCATTAATGAAATTGAAAATGTAATTAAGTCCTTGCCAACAAAAAAGAGCCCAGGCCCAGGCAGATTGACTGCGGAATTCTACAAGAAATACAAAGAAGACTTAATTCCAACACTCCTCAAACTCTTCAGTGAAATTGAAAGGGAAGCAATTCTTCCTAAGTCATTCCTGGAAGCAAATATTACTCTAGTACAAAAACCTGAGAAAGACCCAACTAAAAAAGAGAACTATAGGCCAATCTCCCTAATGAACTAGATGCAAAAATTCTCAATAACATATTGGCAAACAGGATGCAGGAAATCATCAAGAAGATTATACACCATGACCAAGTAGGATTCATCCCAGGAATGCAGGGATGGTTCAATATATGTAAATCAATAAATGTAATCCATCATATCAATAGAGCCAAAAGTAAGAACCACATGATCATCTTTATAGATGCAGAAAAAGCTTTTGATAAGGTCCAACACTCATTCATGATAAGAACTTTACAGAGAATTGGAATAGATGGTCTTTACCTCAATATGATAAAGGCCATCTATGACAAACCAACAGCCAGCATCATATTAAATGGCCAAAAACTGAAAGCCTTTACCTTAAAATCAGGCACAAGACAAGGATGTCCCCTAGCACCGCTCCTATTCAACATAGTACTGAAAATACTAGCCAGAGCAATTAGACAAGAGAGAGAAATAAAAGGAGTAAAGATAGGAATAAAGGAAGTTAAATTATCATTATTTGCAGATGACACGATACTTTACATAGAAGACCCCCAAAACTCCATTGAAAAACTCCTAGATTTAATAAATAAATTCAGCAATGTAGCTGGATACAAAGTCAATGCTCAAAAATCAATAGCATTCCTATATACTAACAACAAAAATACTGAGAGAGAAATAAGAGAAGCCACACACAGACTTTCAGCAGCCTGAAGGAGACAGAACCTGGCACATCGGGACCTGCACCATGCAGTTGACTAGGGGTGCTGGGAGAACAAGGAACTCTTCCCTTCTCTGGGGGGAAGAGCAGGCTGTGAGCCTGCCAGTGTGTGGGCTGAGAATCAAACATCTCATGTCATCCTGCCCCCCGTCCCGTGCCCCCCTCCTTAGCAAGTGGGAGTCAGTGAACTACACATCTTGTGAAAAGATTGGCTACGTTATTTAGTATGAGCTCCCCATATGCAAAGATATGGACAACCATTTGGAAGAAAACAAGAGACAATATGACAGATAGTGAAGATCTCTGGTTGTCTAGCTTTGAAATTTATGCTTTTTTTTATGTCCCATTCTGTTCTGTTTAGTTTTATTTAATTTTACCCCCTTTAAAATAAAAATTAAAAAAATTTTGAAAAAAAAGAGAAGCCACACCCTTCACACTAGCATCCAAAAAATGAAATACTTAGGAATTAATCTCATGAAAGAAGTAAAAGAGCTATGCAGGGAAAATTATAATACCCTGAAAAAGAAATCGAAGAGGACCTCAGAAAATGGAAAGACATCCCTTGTTCATGGATAGGAAGAATAAACATTGTGAAAATGGCCATTCTCCCAAAATTATTATACAGATTCAATGTAATCCCAATCAAAATACCACTAATATACCTCATAGATCTAGAGAAATCACTCCTAAAATTCATCTGGAACCAGAAGAGACCTAGAATAGCAAAGGCAATTCTAAGCAGCAAAGGCAAGGGGCAGGCATCACAATCCCTGACTTGAAATTATACTATAAAGCTATTGTAAGAAAATCAACATGGTACTGGAATAAAAACAGATCTGAAGATCAATGGAATAGACTGGAAGATACAACCACAACCACAAACTCACTCAACCACCTTATCTTTGATAAAGGAGCCAAACATGCTCACTGGAAGAATGACAGTCTCTTTAACAAATGGTGCTGGAAAAACTGGCTATCCATATGCAGAAGACTAAAACTAGACCCATGTCTATCACCATGTACTAAACTAAAATCTAAATGGATCAAAGATATAAATATTAAAACAGAAACACTAAATCTGTTGGAAGACTAAGTGGGTAAAAATCTCAAAGATATAGGGGTAGGTAGAGAATTCATGAACAAGAATCAAACCAGAATACTTCCCAGAATCAATAACTGGGACCACATCTTATTAAAGAGTTTCTGCATGTCAAAAGAGATTTCCAGCAGAGTGAAAAGAAAACCCACAAATTGGGAAAAAATCTTAATGGACTGTCCCTCAGACAAAGGACTTCTGTCTAGAACTTATAAAGAATTTAAAGAAATCAGACCCCCAAAATTCAAAGACCCAATTCAAAAATGGGCATCTGAAATGAATACACAGTTCTCAGATGAAGAAATACAAATGGCAAATAAATACAAGCAAAAATGTTCATCATCATTAGTCATGAGAGAAATGCAAATTAAAACTACACTGAGATTCCATCTCACCCCAGAAAGAATGGCCAGGATAAAAAAAAAAAAAAAACTACCAACAACAAATGCTGGAGAGGCTGTGGGGAAAAAGGAACTCTTCTGCACTGTTGGTGGGAGTGTAGACTGGTGCAGCCACTGTGGAGGTCAGTCTGGAGATTCCTCAAAAAGCTGGGTTTGGAAGTCCCATTTGACCCAGCTATTCCACTTCTAGGCATATTCCCAGAAGAACTGCAAGCATCATACCACAGAGATATATGTGCACCCATGTTTATAGCAGCACAATTTGTAATAACCAGATCTTGGAAACAACCTAAGTGCCCATCAACTGAGGAATGGATAAAAAAGTTGTGGTAATTTTATACCATGGAGTACTACTCAGCTATAAAGAATGATCACACTGAGATATTTATAAATAAATGGACACAACTTGAGACCATACTCATAAGCAAAATAAACCAAACAAACGTGTAGATACCATATAGTCTCCCTAGTATGAGAGTTGGTAAGAGTATATAAGATTTTATGGTAATCATGATTCCCCCATTTCATTGCTTCGAAGCCTTTCAATGTTTTCATTCATCAGTTGGAATGGTTTTATTTGTTTTGTTTGACTTTATTATGTGTGATGGTATGAACAGCTGTTTTGAAGAAAACAAAACATTATGGCAGCCATTGCTGATTTAATATCGTCTTGGTTTGAAGTCCTACCATGCTCCTACTCTGCTATTACCATTGGTTCTATCATGTTGTGTCTTATTGGGATTTTAATATATGTGATAGTATAAACAAATTTTTTTATTGAAAGTGAGATATTAGCCATTGATCATTATCTGTTATTCAGTTCAGAATGTCCTGTAATTCTTTCATTCTTTTGAATGGTTTTATACTATTTTGTTATGTTTGATATTATTGTATTTGAAACTATGCTCAACTATAATAGAGATATTATGATAGCCACTGTTAATGTCCAGTTGTCTTACTGTAAAGTGCTGTGTTGCTTATGTTTTTCTGTTCTGATCTGCTTTGTTCTGCCCTCTCATGTTTTATTCTCTTTAAAATAAAAAAAAAAAAAGAAAAAAGAACGCTGCTTAATTGTTCATGGGAATGTAAACTAGTACAATCATTATGGAAATTAGTGTGGAGATACCTCAAAGAACAGAGATATATGTGCACCACATGTTTATAGCAGCACAATTTGTAATAACCAGATCTTGGAAACAACCTAAGTGCCCATCAACTGAGGAATGGATAAAAAAGTTGTGGTAATTTTATACCATGGAGTACTACTCCATGGAAATTCCATATGACTCAGCAATTTCCTCCTAGGTATTTTCCCAAAGAGATTAAGACATCATACGACATACATATATACTGATGTTTACAGAAGCACAACGCGGAGGAGATTGAACAAGATGGCGGACTGGTAGGTAGCTGGAAAGAGACCCTCTCTGAGAGAGACAGCTCAAATGCCAGAATAAAACACCCTCGGGGCTATAGCTCAGTGGTAGAGCATTTGACTGCAGAATAAAACACCCTGGAGAGACCCAAACAGATAGAGATGGACTCTCACAACCCAGGGAAAAACTAAACCACAAAAAACCACTCGAATATGAGGTCCTGGGACTATCATCAGAGAAGCTAAGGTCAGCAAGCACTGCGCCCTCCTAGAGCCGCCTGAATTCCTGCCCGACCTGAACAAGCGATCCGCACCATAGCTTTGTTCTGTTTTATTGTGTTTAATTTTACCCTTTTGATATAATTGCATGTATATTTGAGTGGGTAAGATGGATGACCATATCGCTGTTTTTTCAGATTGTGGAGCAGAACTGTTGACAATCTCACTGTTTGAATGTCTACTTTACATGTTTTAACTTTGTAAATTGAACAACTATTTCCAAGAAGTCAGTATGTACTTTGTCAAGCAATAATTTTTTTAGGTTTTTTTGTTGTTGTTCTTTTCCTTTTTTCCTTGGAATACTGTATTGTTGCTACCCTTTATTCTGTTTTGTTTTGTTTTGTTTTGTTTTCTCTTTAAATAAAATTATATAAAAAAAAAAGAAGCACAGCGCACAACAGCTAAATCCTGGAAACAGCCTGTATACCCATCAACAGATGATTAGATAAAGAAAATGTGGTATCTCTATGTAATGGAATACTACTATGCTACAAAGGACAGATTTGAGACATTTGTAGGAAAATGGATGCACCTGGAAAATGTAACACTGAATGAAATAAACCAGACACACAAGCTTAAATCCCATATGGCAACTCTCATTTGAGTGAGGCAAACTACAAACAAAGAGAGTAATAAAGGATGGATAGAAAGGGACAAGGAGATGGATCTCTTGCAATAGAGGGATGGTCCAAGGGGTAAAGCACGAAGGGGGAGAGGGAGGGGAAACAAATGGAATAAAGATAGGCCATGTGCAGGAACCTAATAACCTCAACTAATATGAGCATCATATGCCATATCACATAACATATGCTAAGGTTAACAACATCAACAGGTAGGAAAAATGGGACAGGGTAACTGGAGGAGGAGGGAAGCAGAAACAACCTATGGTACGCACATGTAACCACTCCCCACCATGACTGCAAACTGCGTGATCTACAAACACATACCAATAAAATTAAAAATTATTAGGAATACAAAGGAAATTACAATTGTATTATAAATAAATGGAAAAAGTATAGTGAGTAGGGTAGAGTAGAAAATAAGCTAAATAATTTTGGAAAATGTTTTGGATACTATAAGGCTGAAGACAAAATGTACTCTACACAGGCTCTGTATTCTACTTAACAAATGTGTTTCTCCCTGTGGTATTGGTGAACAATTCTGAAATTAATTTATCTTTGTCCTATGATGGAATAAATAAATACAGTGACAAGAGATAAAATTTTTATTCTTATACAGAAAAGTGTGAAAAGGAAAGAGAAGCTAAAACGAACCTTTCAATGCAGTACTGAAATCAGAGTTATCTGCATGAACTTGCCATGAAAGACAGAGAAATATAAAAGATATAAACCCTAGTTCTCTTTGCTGAGAGGGCCTAAAGCAATGACATCCCAGTAAAATAAGCACACCCAGCTCTCAGGCCTTGATTTCCATAGACTTTTTCCTATGACTCAGTGGTAGAGTGCTTTCCTAGCATGTGCAAGGGCCCTGAGTTTGATCCTCAGAATAGCCAAAAACAAAGTAAATTATGTCACCTATGAAACTAATGCTCTTTGGAGAAATGGCTAATTCCAGACTGAAAGCAAGTAAAATGCAAGATGAACCTGAACTATTTTCTGATGCCAGTAAGGAGGTACTCAAAAAAAGATGAGGACATATGGAAAAGACAGGGGGCCAAACTGAAGTATTTTCCAATGACCAAGACTGGAACTTCTGAGCACCAAAAATAAGGACAGTAATGGGTTTCAACCCACAGAATAAATAAATATTTATGAATTCACACTGATTTAAATAACTAATAAAGCAAATAAATAAAATGAAGACAAAGTACCAGCTCTTTCTCACAGAATTCTAGTGAATAAATATGAAGAGAATCTTGAAGGATTAAGAGAATCACCATTAGGTAAATGCCACAGTACTACAGTAATAATTGTAGGCAAGATCCACCAGTGGATGCTAAACGCACGAGGTAAAAACTGAAGGATAGACGAGATATTTGCATATTACTCAAAATACTTATTAAATACTGGGGGGAATAGTAACCTTATAGCAGGAACCTGGCACACATAGCCTTAATCTAGCACTCAAATTTCATGTCACCAATAACAAGATGAACTACTAACCGCTGGTGTGAGGCACTGTGAACAGCACACATTAATTCTGGCCCCAAATGCATGATCTCAATCTCGTTATGAGAAAACATCAGACAAATTCAACTCAAGGGATATTCCATAGTTGTTTTTCAAAAACATCAAGGTCATCAAAGGCAAGGAAAACTGAGGAACTGTCACGAACTGACAGAGATTAAGAAGACATGACACCTAATTCATTGTGAGATGCTGGATGTGATTCTGGAATGCAAAAAGGCTATCAGTGGAAAAACTGGTGAAATTTCAGTTAGGCATGTTGCTGATAACACTTAATACTTTGGGTTTGATCATTGTACTATGGTAATATAAGATGTGAACATTATATCTTAAAGGGGAAATGGGCATGTAGGTGTAGAAACTTTCTTTTCATCCACCAATAAAAAATTGTGTATAAGATACATAAATACATATGCATACATATATATTTGGTATGATCAAAATATACATTGAATTACCATGGACAATGTTTTGATATTGTATACATATATAAATTATATACCACAATAAATAATTCTATATAACACACAATGCTTATGTCAAACTAACTTATCCATCATTTCACATCCTTACTGTCAGCTTTTTAAAATCTCTTAGACATTTCTAAGAGATTTAGAGAAATTTTTAAGGTAGTTACAAAACATAATAATTGTATAGTCACCATGGTGTAGATCTCCAGAACTTAGTCCTTCTCTCCGAGACTCAGTATCCCTTAACCAACACCTCTTCATCTCCTTCCTGGTACTATTTCTACAAGTTTTTGGTAAATCTAAAATTATTTCAAAATAAAACACTTTTAAAAATGCAAGTCCAGAGAAACTAGGTATGGTGGTCTATAACACAGAGAATGTTTATATCCATTTCCAAACCCTGTTACAAAAACAAAACAAAACAGGACACTAAGCTCTCTAGAAGACTGGGGTGTGACAGGGCAAATAAATTGAAATGGCTTGTGTAGCCCATCTGCCTGAATTAGAGACCTGTGGCAGTCAGATACATTTGGGAAACTCCAGTGTTTCTGATTCATCAGAGACAGAAAATTCATCATTAAAATATAGTGGAGATTTGTTTTTACTTTGTTTAGGTTTCTCAGAATTATGCACGAGGGCACACATTCTGTTCACAAAGAATTTGACACTAAATGTAGCTTTGACTTTTTAGAGGAAGAACAGTATAAGAGAATCTGTAGTTTATTTGGGAGGAGAGATCACCCCAAAGTAGTACTAGGTTGCCTGTCTCTGCTCACTAATGGTTTACAAGAAGAAGAAAAAAAGTATGGTTCATTGCAATGCTGGGTTATTGCCTCTAGTAAAGTCATTACTTAAAAGCAAATTTAAGAATATGTAATAGTCTAAATGGCGAGCTAATACTAATATTCAAAGGAGGGTCAGAACTATTGTTCCAAATAGAGAAGTTACATTACAGAAATATTCATATTTTAAAAAACAATTAAGTGAATTGTAGGAATAGTAAAGTCATCTTTTTGGATTCAGGATATACTAGAAATGTAGCCTGAGGTTGTGGATGCTTATTTAGAATTCCTAATGTGGTTTAGCTCTAACATGTCCCCTGAAATCCTCATGTGAATGGAAAGTGATTGGGTCATGGGGTGCTCTATCATCTGTACCCTAACAGCTGAATGTGCTGAGGTGGGCGTGGTTGGAAGAGGCAGTTCACTGGGGGCATAACCATGAAGGGTGTGTGTCTCATCCGGTCTCCTCCCTTTTCTCTGCTTTCTGGCTGCCATGAGTTGAGCAGCTTTCCTCCACTATTCCTTTCCATCATGTCATTTCTGCCTTAGAGTTAGCTGACCATGAGCTGAAAACATGAGCCACGATAAACTTCTCCTCTTTTAAGTTGTGGCTGTTGGATATTTTGTCCCAGTGACAAGAAAGTGACTGAGATTTTACTACCAGGAGTAGGGTTCTTTCTATGATTACCTGACCAGTTGATTTAGAAATCTTTGAAACTGGCTTACAGAAATTATTTGGAAAGATTTGAGGAGGCCAATTGGAGAAGCTCTAGAATGCCATAAGCTGAGCTTGATAGGAGAGTCTTCTTAAAATTTTAATTACAAAGGGAAAAAAGAAAAATGACAATACAAATTTTTGAAACAAAATAATAGGAGAGTAACAATAGTTAATACATTGAGTATTGCTATCTTCAAACTAGTTGCTCACATTACAAGCTGTAGGCATGAAAAATGGATCAAACAATATAAGTACAAACCTTTCTTTTCAATGAACTAATAGAAACCAGTAATATTACTATTATCCTAACTATCTCGTAAATACATATTTTTTTCATTTTCTCTCCTTTCTCTTTTTTCCCTCATCCCAGTTTCTTTTTCCTCTTGAACAGTTTTTTTCCCTTTCCACAATATTTATAGTACATTTTGAATCTTATTTACTCTTTCAATTTCTTACACTAGGGATAAAATACAAAGTTTGCACATGCAAGTCTGATTTATTCCACTTATTAGTATTGCCTAAAGTTGCATCCATTTACCTATAAACATCTCGAGTTTATCATTCTTTATGGCTGAATGGTATTCATTGTATAAAACACCACATTTTTTAAAATTTATTCAGCGATTGATGAGCATTTGGGTTGTTTCCAAGATTTAGCTAATACAAACTGTACTGCTATAAACATGGATGCAGGGCTGGGGATTTAGCTCAGCGGCATAAGTGCCTGCCTTGCAAGAGTGTGGTCTTGAGTTCAATCCCCGGTACAAAAAAAAAAAAAAAAGTAACATGGGTGCACATATATTGCTGTGACATGGTGTTTTTAATTCTTCTGAGAAAATATCCAGAAGGGGAATAGCTGGGTCAAAAGAAATCTCTAATCCTAGTTTTTTGAAGAGTCTCCACACTGATTTCCTCAATGGTTTCACCAGTCTACGTTCCCACCAACAATGAAGAAGGGTTCCTTTTTTCCTATAGCCCCAACAGCATTTGTTATTGGTTGATTTCTTGATGATAGCCATTCTTTCTGGAGTGAGGTGGAATCTCAGTGTTGCTTTAATTTGCAACTCTTGAATGACCAATGATGTATTTTTCCATATATTTATTTGCTATTTGTATTTCTTCATCTGAGAAGTGCATAGTCTTCTCAGATGCCCATTTTTGGATTGGGTCTTGAATTTGGGGGTCTGATTTCTTGTGATTCTTTATATGTTCTAGATATAAGTCCTTTGTCTGAAAGACAATTGGCTAAAATGTCTTTCTACTCCGTGAGCTGTATTTTCACTTTGTTGTTGATTTCTTTTGATGTGCAGAAGTTTTTTAATAAGCTTAGATTCCAGTTGTTGACTCTTTGAAGTATTTCCCATGCAATTCAGGTTTTGTTCATGAACTCTCTGCTTACACCTATGTCTTCAAGATTTCCACCTACTATTTTCTTGCAGTATATTTAATGTTTCTGCTTTAATATTTAGATATTTGATCCATCTTGATGTTAGTTTAGTGCACAGTGATAGACATGGATGTAGTTTTAGTCTTTAGCATGTGTAGAGCCAGTTTTTCCAGCACTACTTATTAAAGAGACAGTCTTTCTTCCAGTGGACATATTTGGCCCCTTTGTCAAAGGGAAGGTGGCTCAGTATGTTTGTAGTGGTGTCTGCATCTTTTAATCTGATCTTGAGGTCTGTTTTTACTTTTTTAGTCCATACCATGGTGATTTTATCACAGTAGCTTTGTAGTATAATTTCAAGGCAGGGATTGTGATGCTTCATGCCTTGCCTTTGTTGCTTAGAACTCCCTTTGCTATTCTAGGTTTCTTCTGGTTCCAGATGAATTTTAGGAGTGATTTCTCTAGATCTGTGAGGTATGTTAGTGGCATTTTGATTGGGATTGCATTAAATCTGTATAACAATTTTGGGAGAATGGCCATTTTCACAATGTTTGTTCTTCCTATCCATGAACAGGGGATGTCTTTCCATTTTCTGAGGTCCTCTTTGATTTCTTTTTTCAGGGTATTATAATTTTCAATATATAGATCGTCTACTTCCTTTGTTAGATGGATTCCCAAGTATTTCTTTTTTGATTCTACTGTGGAGGATGTGGTTTTCCTAATTTTTCTCTCAGGGAGTTGGTTGTTTGTTTATGGGAATACTATTGATTTCTGAGTGCCAACTTTGTATCTAACTACGCTACGGAATTTGATTATTAAACCTGGAGGTCTTTTGGTGTAGTTTTTGGGGTCTTCTATGTAGAGTATCATGTCATCTGTGAACAATGATAATTTAACTTCTTTCCTATCGTTATTCCTTTTATTTCTCTCTCTTGCTGTGGCTGACGTTTCCAGAACTACACTGAATAGGAATGGTAATAGTGGACATCCTCATCTTGTTCCTGATTTTAGTGAAAACTTCCAGTTTTTGTCCATTTAGTATGCTGTTGACTGTTGGTTTGTCATAGATGGCTTTTATCAGATGGAGGTAAATATACCATCTATTTCAATTTTCTTCACAGTTTTTTTTTTTTATCATGAATGTGTGTTGGACTTTGTCAAGAGCTTCTTCTGCATCTATTGAAATGATCATGTTATTTTTGGTTTTGGCTGTATTGAAATGGTGTATTGATTTTTGTATAGTGAACCATCCCTGTATTCCTGGGATGAATCTCACTTGGTCATAGTGTATAATCTTCTTGATGCTTTGCTGCACTATATTTGCTAATATCTTATTGAGGATTTTTCTGTCTGTGTTCATTAGAGAGACTGGCCTGTAGTACTCTTATTTTGGTTGGTCTTTCTCTGGTTTTGGTATTAGGGTAATACTTGTCTCCAGGAATGAGTTAGAGGGTATTGCTTACCTTTCAATTTCATTAAACAGTTTGAGGGTTATTGGCATTAAATATTCTCTAAACTTCTTTAGGATTCAGCAATGAACCTATCAGGACCTGGGCTTTTCTTTGTTGGTAATTTTTGAATTACATTTTTTTGGGGGGTACTGGGGATCGAACTCACAACCTTATGCTCACCAGGCAAATGCTTTAGCTGCTGAACTAACTCCCCAGCTTAAATTACAATTGCAATCTCATTAACTGATATTGAGTTATTCAGAATTTTTATATTTTCTTAATTCATCTCAGGTAATCCATATGTACCTAGGAATCTTTCCATTTCTTCCGTTTTTCATCCTATAAAAGTAACAATTTTCAAAGTAGATATTGATAATATTCTGAATTTCAACAGACTTTGTGGTGATTTCTCACTTTTCATTCCTCAATGCATGAATTAGGGTCTTTTCTTTCCTTTTTTGAAAAGGTCAGCTAAGGGTTTATCAATTTTATTTATTCTTTCAAAGAACAAACTCCTAGATTCATTAATTCTTCGTATTTTTTTTTTTTTTTGGTCTCTATTGCATTAATTTCTACTCTGATCTTTATAAGTTCTCCCCTTGTATGGGCTCTGGCTTTGTCTTGCTCTTGTTTTTCTAGAAGCTTGATGTGCAACATTAGGTTGTTTATTTGTGCTTATTCTGTTTTCCTGATGTGAGAATTCACCACTATAAGTTTTCGTCTCAGGACTGCTTTCATTGCTTCACAGAGGTTCCAGTATACTGTATCTACATTTTTGTTTAATTGTAGATACTGCCAATTTTCTTCTTTAATTTCATCTGTAATCCATTGGTTTTTCAGGAGAGTGTTATTTAATTGTCATGTGTTGATGGAATGCATGCGGTTTCTTTTGCTATTAATTTCCAATTTCATTGCATTATGGTCAGCTAATATGCTTGGGATAATTTCAATCCCTTTGCATTTACTTAAGCATTTTCTGTGGGCAAGTACATGGTCTATTTTAGAAAACAACCCATGTGCAGCTGAGAAGACTGTGTATTCTGATGTGTTGGGTGGAACATTCTGTAAAAATCTACTAAGTCCATTTGTTCACAGGTTTGGTTCAGTTCTGAAATTGTTTTGCTTATTTCTTGTCTAATTGACATATCTTTGTGACAATGGGCTATTAAGGTCCCCCATTATTATTGCTTATTTGATTTTTCATGTCTATTAGTATTTGTCTTACATAGTTGAGTATTCCTGTATTTGGTGCATATGTTTACAATTATTACCTCTTCATCTTCATATTTTCCTCTAACAAGTATGTAGTGACCTTCTTTATCTCTTTTGATTATTCTTGAAGTTCACACTGTCTGCAAACAGAATAGCTACTCCTGCTTTTTCTGGGCTCCTGTTGCATGGAATACTGTTTTTCATCTTTTGACTTTCAGTCTATGAATGTCTTTTTGCATTAGATGTGCTTCGTGTATACAGCATATTGCTGGATCTTGTTTCTTAATCCATTCTGCCAGTCTGTTTCTTTTGATTAGTGAATTGAGGCCATATATATTGAGGGTTATAACTGATATGTATTGACTTATCGTTGTCATGTTATTTTCCTGGGATTGGAGATTCTTGACAAAGCTCAGAAGACCAAAATGCTGATAAATATGTGAACTGTAAAGACCAGACTCAAGAGATTTCAGTTGGCAACAAGGATTCTATTGTCAGTTGGGCTAGATGCCATGTGTGTTACACACTGACAGAAAATTTATCTATGTTTTTCCCATGTCCTGAGACTCTGTGCGATACTGAAATTAAGGGCAGTAGATTAATTAAACAAGTTGAAGAAATTTCAAGACAGTCCAATATTCAGATTGTGACATGGGCTCTATTGGCAGATTTTAGATAGATCTATATTGAGAATCCAGTGCAAATACCACAATTGAATGATTTCAAAAGTTTTGAGTCTCATCAAAAATGAAATGCCTGCAAAGTTGGGGTAAAAGAGAGCATGGTTGCAGAAAAGATTAGCATTAACTACAAAGGAGCCAAGGACTTTGCATCATGACGATAGTAAAAATTGTTTGAGGGCATCTGAGGAATCAGCAAGACCCTACAAGGGTATAAAAGGGTACAGGTTAATTCCTTTAAACGACTTTGCTTTGAGAAGAGAGAGGCCAGGGCTCCTGCTTAGAAGAGCTCCATAGGGAACTGGTCTCCCAGGATAAATTTCACAATGCGCAGCCAATCAGACCCTCTCAGGACTCTATAGTGTGATCCAAAATGGACTGGTTATTGCTCAAGCTGGAAAAGGACCTTGGCGTCATCCATACTGTGCTGGTTTTATGGCCACACTGAATGCAAGGACTGTGGAGTCCTTGCACCCAGATTTCAGAAGAAGGGCTAAGATGCCAGGCAGGGACCCCTGCGAAGGCAGTGTATGAAGCTGGGAGAGTAAAGCCAAAACTGCAGGGGGGACCCCAGGAATTTGGAGAAACCAGAAATAGAATGTCTGCTGAGGAAAGCTGTGGGCAGTAAGCAAAACCACACCTTGGAGACCATGAGGGTTGCAACTGGCAATGCACAAGGATAGGAGGGCCCAAGTTCTTTGGAATTCACGTCTTGCCACAACTTGCCCAACGTGCTGGACACAGAGCTACAGGACTTCATGTCTGCCCTGCTGGATCCTTGAGGTTTCATTCCTATCTTCTGATTTCTCCCTTCGGAATGGGAATGTTTATCCTGTGACATTGTATGCTGCCAGGGTTTAACTTTCTCTTTAATTTTTATAAGGCCTCACACCTAACAGTTTGCCTTAAGCCTTGGAGGTGGGGGAGCCCAGCAATGCTAGAACCGTTAAGACTTTGGCAGCTCTCAGAGATAGGCTGGATACATTTTGCTAATGAGATACACATGAGTCTTTTGAGGGCTGGGACACTAAAATGTTTCCCCAAATTCTCATGTGTGCTGAAGGTGATTGGACCATACTCATCAGTGAGACAATTACTG
Organism: Dolichotis patagonum; assembly: GCA_004027295.1. Classification (NCBI taxonomy): domain Eukaryota; kingdom Metazoa; phylum Chordata; class Mammalia; order Rodentia; family Caviidae; genus Dolichotis; species Dolichotis patagonum. The sequence continues at coordinate 63,861 of PVJX010006152.1, forward strand.
ATGTACTCATAGCTGAATATGCTATTAGGAACTGGGGCCTGGTCAGAAGAGGCAGTTCACTGGCAGTGTGTTCTGGAAGGGTGTATCTTCCTCCCTCTTGGCCTGCCTTCTGTTTCTGCTTCCCAGTTTCCATGGGATAAGCGGTTGTCTTCTGCCTAGGCCCTTCCACCTTGCTGATTCTGCCTTGGAGCCTAGTAGTCATGGAATGAATCTTCTAAAACTATAAGCCAATATAAAGCTCTCCAATTTTAAGTTTTGTGTGTGTGTGTGTGCGCATGTGTGTGTATGTCTGGTAGTTTGTTCTAGCAATGAGAAAGTGACTGAGGCAGCCGCATTGACAAATTTTGTCTACTAATGAATGTATAGTTATTAAAAACATTGAACATAAGATTTCCAGAAAGGGGCCGGGGATTTAGCTCAGTGGCTTAAGCGCCTGCCTGGCAAGCGTGAGGTCATGAGTTCAATCCCCGGTACCAAAAAAAAAAAAAAAAAAAAAAAGATTTCCAGAAAGATGTCTCATCTGGGAACTGTAAGCTATGGAAGCAGTCAAAACCATTTTTAAAGCCACTGAAAGTCTAACAATTTATTTGACATTGAAGTGGAAAAATACTACAGAGGAACAGATTCAACTTCAATGAGATGAAAGTGTACTATAAAGATTGTTCATCTTTGCCGCAGTATAGATTTGTATAGCTGTTTAATGTTTAAAAACTAATGGGTCTTCATATCTTCCTGAATATTTCACGAGTATAATTTATATTACATTAAAATACAAGTTTTATTACTAGCAACCAAGACCATCATCATTAATTTTCTCAAAGATTGTGTTTATTGAAAAAAAAACAAGTACATACAGGTATTTTCCTATGCTGAATAAACACTAAAAATTTAAAATATCTTAGCAAATAATACTAAAATTTTTGTGGCCACACCAAAATGCCTTAATTATTAATGAGCTGTTATGTTACAATACCCATATCTATTTAAAAATTAAATCAACACTTCTGACATTTAAGAAATGATGTATTTAACTGAAGATATAAAATCTGTTGAAAACTATTTCACACTGTTCTTAAAACTTGGCAATATTTTTAATATCACTGATTTGGGGAGGCCATGATGTCATGTATTTATGTACTAGATTTATGTAAAAGAAAACAAGTGTCTGAATCCCTGACTGGAAATTTCCGCAAAGTTGGCTCATTCACACTCAATTTTTCTTGTATAGAGATTACTAATATTTTCAGTCCTAATCATTTATGCTTTTTTCACTGGAGTACATTTTTGTGGAGATAGTCTCAGTCTGTAGTTCGAACTGGCCCTGAACTCACGGCATAACCCAGGCTGACCTCAAGCTTGCAGCAATTCTACCTTGGCTGGCAAAGTGCTGGGATTACAGGTGTGCACCATTACACCAGACTAGAAAACACACATTTTAAAAATTAGAGAGGTGAAAATAGCTATGTTAGATGAGTAGCAGAAAAGAAAGCAAAGAGAAAACAGGTAGGAGTTTGAAAGAGCCAGAGCCAGAACGGAGCAACAGGAATGTCAGCCTAAATAATGAGAAATCACAGGAGGCTCTGAGCCAGGCAGTCAAAGTCATATCGGGCCCTGGCAAACGCTGGGTGGGCAGCCAGAGCTGAGAGGAGCCGTGACAGGAAGAGGTTAAGATAGGCGACTCAGGAAGATGATGAGGGAGTACATTAGGGAAGTGGCAGTGAAACTGCAGAAGGTGAGGTGATGAGATGAGAACTATTAGAGAGAAATGACAAGACTTGGTAACTGACAGAATGTGAAGGCAAGGTAAGAGGAAGTAATCCAAAACGAAGTTCAGCTTTCAGGCCTGGGAACTAGACAGGGGTATAAATAGAAATCAGTAGCACAAGAGTAAGAGCCAGTTTGGACAGTAGAAATGATATAAATGGACTCTAATGTGCCAATGGGAAAAATCTATTCTTACCTTCAAGGTGGCTGAAAATTTGGGACTCAAGCTTGGAAGAGAAGCCTGAATTCTCTTTAAGGGAAACAGGAAATAGTTCCTACTTCTTCACGCTAGGTATCAGGGTCATTTCTCAATCCACACCCAAAGGAAAACATGGATCATCACACACACATGCGTACACATACGCACGCGCACGCACACACATCCCTAACCCCACTTTCATCTCTCAGCGCTGAGGATTGAATCTAATGCCTCACCTATGCCAAGAACACGCTCTACTATTGAGCTTATACCCTCAGCCCCAAACCACCATTCTTAGTGAAATGGAGCGCAAGGTAGCTAGGAACAGAAATAGTGCAGCCACGCTAGATGTGAAAGTTTAGTATTCTTAACAAATAAAAGAGGCCCACTTAGCAAAGATAGATGTCAACAGCTTACAAAGTATGGTCTCTAGAGAAAAATAGCTACATCTATAATTTTAATATTACTTTACCGTGGGATACGATGACGATTTCCCCACTGCCGAATCGTTGTTCTTATGATTGATTAAAACACACTTGATCACAGGCAGATCTTGATTTGTAATAGTCTCAAATATCATTACTGAAAAAACAACTGTAAAACAAAATAAAAACGACATTGATACAGGCACACCTTACAACGCAAACATGCATTTATCTTACCACAAAACGAAAGCGAAATGTAATCAGGGAAAACCAGCCAACATAAACGTATGCAGGAAATGTAATTGCAGGAAAGTAAGTTTAGTTTAAATGGGTGTGGGGAAATTTAGGGCAGGGATATAGAACAGAATCATCTGCAGCAATGGTCACTAGTCACCGCGGCTGCTAAGCTCTAGAAATGGGTCTAGTGCCATCGAGGAATTGATTGTTTGTACATGAGCTCTTCTTTTCTTCTTTACAGATGTTTTTAGAAACTTTTCTTTATAATCACTGCAGTAAAATCATGATCCACTGTGCTATAAACCACACAAGATACTGTATTTGGTGGGGGGGGATTGGTTTGTTTTTTTTGGTTTGTTTTCTTTAGTCAATAATCCTTTAAGGAGACTTAAACAGTGTGAGTCTATATTGACTCACATAACTACTATTTTCCAGTGTTTTTTATGCCTTTGTGTAGATGCAGATGTTCATCTCCTATTACTTCCCCTGTCTGAAGGATTGCATTTAACATTTTCTATTATGCCAGTCTGATAATGATTTCTTTTAGTTTTGGTACACCTAAGAAATTGTTGCCTCTTTATTTCTGAGATATCTCTCTGAATATAAAATTCTGCATGCAAGTATTTTTAATTCAGTCCTTTACAGATGTTGCTTCACTATCTTTTGGTTTGCATCATTTATGACAAAGCACTTACTGAGCCAATACGTCATTCTTCCGTGGGTGCTTTTAAGATTTTCTCTTTATCAAGGGCATTAACCAATTTGATTATAATGATATTTTCATAATTTTCTTCATGAGTCATGTGCCTGTATTTCATAGATCTATAGGTTTATCATTTTTATCAGATTTGGAAGTTTTTATACCACTATTTCTTCAAATGTTTTTTTCTATCCTCTTTTTTCCTCTCCTTCAGGACTGATATGCTTGACCACTTGAAATTCTCTTAGGGCTCCCTGATTCTCTGTACAGTCTGGATGGTTTCTATTGCTATGCTTCCAATTTCATTTATATTTTCTTCTGCAGTGCTGGCAGTGCTACTAATCCTATTCAGTGCATTTGAAGTTTTCATGTCTAGAAGTTCAACATGAATCCTTTTCATGTACATGCTTCTGCTTAACAGATATAGTTTCCCCTCAATTTTCAGGAATAAATGGAATATAGTTATAATAATTGTTTTAATGTTTTTGCCTGCTAATTCTACATTCTGTGTCATTTATGGCTCTATTTTGAATGACTGATTTTAATCCTTATTATGGATTAAATTTTTTTCTTTCTTTGTCTAATAATTTATAATTGCATGCTAGACATTGTGAATTCTATCTGGTGTCCAATATTTTTGTGTTTAGGTAAATATTCTTAACTTTGTTGTAAATACTTTGTTCCTTTAAGGTCTAGCTTTAAGCTTGGTTTTGTATGACCTAAGTAGTGTTTAGAATAAGGGAATTTTTTTGATTCTTGTAGACTTTACCAAAATTAATAACTTTAGATCCTCAAAAGATACTGCTAAAAAAATGAAAACACAAGCCATCAACTGAAGAAAACATGTCCAGAACACACACATCTGGTAAAGGATTTGTATATATGCAAAGAACTCCTAAAACCCAATAAGAAAGCAACTCAATTAAAAATGGGAAAAATATTTTAGGAGGCATTTCACCGAACAAAATATAAGACAAGTACATGAATAGTTGCGTAACATCATCAGTCACTAGGGAAATACAAATCAAAACCGCAATGACATTGCTACACCCTAATTAGAGTAGTTAAAGAACAAAAATAGAAAACTGACCCACATGCTAACACTGAAGTTCAGCAACTGAAACTGTCATGCATTCTTCGGGTGCATAAAAATGGTACAATCTGTGAAAAACAGTCCAGCAGCTTCTCATAGAGTAAACATTTATTTAACATTCAATCCAGCAACAATAACATTCTTAGGTATTTACACAAGAGAAATTAGAACCTATGCTGAAAGAAAAACTTGTATTCAAATTCATATAGCTGTTTATTTCATAATCGGCGGGAACTTGAACTTGGAGCTAATAAATGACCAGTCATCTGCTTAATGGATAAACAAAATGTGGCATATCCAAATAGGATACTACTCAGCAACAGAAAGGAAAAAAAAAAAATACTGGTATAAAACAACATGGATAAGTCTCAAATAGAAACAAAAAGAGTCAACAAGGTTGTAAAATTCCACTTGCATGACTCACCAAAAAAAGATTACTGGATGCCAGGGGCTGAGGGTAAAGGACAGAGAGGAACCTTTAAGGGCATTAGAAATACCTACACCTTGATAGTGATGGCAGTTTCATGATTGTATTTTTAATTAAACTTATAGATACATACATTTAAGAAGGCAAAATTTATTATATGAAGACTGTACCTCAACAAATCTAACTTTTGAAAAGGCTAAAGGAAAACTTGCTGCCATCAATATTAAGGTTCTTTCCAAGAATCCATTCTGAAGCACTAGTGGAAATTCCCAGATTCCAGTTTTGAATCCATTCAAAGGGAAACTTTGGAATTGTCTGTGTGTGTGTGTGTGTGGGGGGTGTCTCAAAATGGCTGAAGGAAAAGCATGGCTGTAGGAGTGGAGGGAGATGGGGAAAAAGTGGAACTAGTAACTGTGCTTCAGGTAGACTTAAGATCTACTCTCCACTGAGTTACAGACTTTGACTAGCAAAACAAATTCAAAGATGTCAAGACGCCTCATTTTCAGGTCAAATCTTTTTGTGAAGCAAGGAAACTCAGGTAGGCATTACAAACCTGAGTTCTAAGACCCTACCCTGAAGTTTAGCTTAGACAGCTTTGAATTTGAGCAAGTTATTTAACCTCTCAGCCCCATTTTCTTCATCTGGTAAAGAGCAGTAAAGCAATAGACTAAGGTCCCATTCACACTATTCTTTCATTCTATATTCTCTCTCTATAAATTCTCATGATTTTTATCTTCCTCTTCCTCCTCTTTTCTCTCTCTCTCTCTCTCTCTCTCTCTTTCTCTCTCTCTCCCTCTCTCCTCCCCCCTCACAGGTCTCACTATATTGTTTAGGTTGCTCTCAAATTTTCAGGCTCAAGCAATCCTCCTACCTCAGCTTCCCAAGTATCTAGGACTCTAGCTGTGTGCTCCCACATGGTACTCCCACACTTCCACCACCCAAACAAGGACCAAACTTCTTGACTTTGCCTTCCTGATTACTCTCAAACCTACCCTTTGTTCTGCAACTCTATTACCATTGCCGGAACTCAAGCCTTTGTGATTGCCTCTGGCCTAAACTACTGACAAGAATGTCCTAGCTAGCTGCCCTGCAGGGTCCTGTTGACCCAGTCTCTGTCCTCCACACAGACACTGGAAGGCCTTTCTAAAACACAAAGTCTCTCTATAAAAGCCTCCACAATCAACACAAATGGTTCTCACCCTTTTCTGAGTCACAAATCGCTTTGAAAATCTAATGAACCTAATTAACTCTCTTTCCAAAAACAAATGAAACAGCACCTACTCATGCTCATCATGCGGACATGTGTGCACACATACATGTACACAAGGCCCTCTGAACCCATCCAGAGGCCATCCATAGAGTAATCCAAGCCCTGTGTCATATTTCCACGCTATTCCTTGTACATTATATGAGACGCTCGTTATATAAGATGAATTTCTTCTTTAAAAGCTACCCATTAAACAGTCTCTGAACAATTTGCTGAGTTGCAACTTTATCCATGACAGTTGCTCTAATCCTGGCTATTTTATGCACTGTGTCCCAGCAACCTGGAATGGGTTATACTTTCTACTCCAAGGTTTATCTCTAAAGCTTGCTTTCTGCTACTCGATTTGCCTGAAAGGGTCTCGCCCTCTACTTTCTTTGTCAGCTCTCACTGATCTTCCCAGTCATCACTCTCACATCACCTTTCGTTGAAACTTTGCCTTATTTTCTCAGTCTGAGTAGAGGCTTGAATTTTGTCCATATTTCTAAAATCTCAGCACAGTCTTCTTCCTATGGGTCTGATCTTTTCCTGCTGGCTGTATCATTGACCTGTGAGTTCTTTAAGAGAAGGAACCCATGTAAGTGCTGGATGGCACCTTTGTGTTCGTGTGTGTGTGTGTGTGTGTGTGTGTGTGTGGTACTAGGGATGGAACTCAGGGCCTCACATTTGCTAGGCAAGTACTTTAAAACTTAGCTCCCCCCAGCTCCATGCAACATTTAACATAAATCCTGGACACAAAGAAAGCTCTAAAACAGGTGTGGGAAGAGTAACAGGGAGAGAGGGAGAAAAGTAAGGAGGAAAATCATCAATTCTTCTGACTGACTCTAAATCCTCATGATTTATTCAGATTTGTGCAAAGCACCTGCCTAACACAGTGCAGCCGGACCCTAAAGGTATTATCTGATGAAAGAGTGAGATACCTCTGCTTTACAAATGAGGAACTTAAGTACACAGAATTTCCTTCTGAGCAAATGTTTCCTAACTGTGTTATTAGTCCCAATATGTGTATCTGAATTGCCTCCAAGAGCAGAACCTCTAACCTGAGGAAAATCATAACTCAAATAACTAAAGTCTTTAAAGACTGAATTTAGTAAATATCTTATCATAAAAATGTAGTATTGAAAAAAAATGGTAATATCCCGCTTTAGTGCAGATAAAGAGTTCTATGGAAGATTCTTGGCTACCCATTGACCTTATAATGCCAGCAGTGAAAAAATATTTTTTACTGTTTAACATTAAAAAATACCAAATAGTTCCTCTTTTAGGAGCTTATGCAATTCCTGTAGCCGCAAAAGAACATTGTGTGTGTGAACTTTGTATTATTTTTGTATTTCCTTCACATGAGTTGGTACCCAAAGAACAGAACCGCATGAGTCAAACTAACGACCATCAGTGACTTCTACAAAAGCTGTCATCACTTCAGGACCACTGAGGATACAGTGACACAAGGCACCGATCAAAAGTAAATCACTTAGATATAAAGTACACAGACCCCCACAAGACAGAAGAACCTTAAACCAGATAACTGGTTTTTAACTGAAAAACAGCTAAACATTTTTGGAAGTCATGGGAAAAAGAGTCTTCAGATCACAAAGTCACCTGAGGGAAAATACAGTACTGTACTCACACAAACTGCCGCCCATGAGCCTCAAGAGTTTGCTATTTGAGTAAATGAAGGATAAGCAAGATCAACCTATAAGCAGGCTAAGAAAATGTTCAACCCCTCGGATCTCCCTCCTATCATCTGCAAGGTCCCTTTCAAAATCGAGAAAAATGATAAAACACAGTACTCTTGACATGTTTGCTTTTTTGTCAAATTGAAATCTCCACTTAATGATTGGAGCACTGTTTGATGGGCATTTGAGGAGTGAGCAAGATGGCAATCTTTTGGGATTTTGTTTTTTTTTCCTTTTTTTAAAGATGGCAATCTTGAGCATGCCTGACAGGGCTCCTGCTGCCCTGCTATCTGAGTTTCATCAGGGGATGAGGACACACAGGGACAAACAGAACTGCAGAGACATTATCAAAGCAGAGCTGTCCTGTGAGCTCCTCAAGGGAACAGGAATGCTCTCTGGGAAAAACAAAATGTAGTCAACTAATGTTTTCCAAGAACCACTTAAAAATTGTTTTGTGCTCAATATGGTGGCGAGCACTTGTAGTCCCAGGCATTTAGGAGGGTAAGACACGAAGACCATCGGAGTCTGGGAGTTCGATACCAGCCTGGCCAAAACAATGAGGCCCCATTTAAAAAAACAAAATGCTTCCTCCCAAGATGTAAAAGATGGCCATGTTTAACTCTGGAACATCCATTCATTTTACTTTCAGTGATAAAGCATTTTCTTGCTGTAGAAATCTGTCTATATTTAAGAAGTTTTAGGCAGTATAAAACCTGAATAGGGGTTTCCTATTCTGATCTGGCTTAAATTTCCCTCATTTTTTAACTAATTGATATTTAATAATTAAAACTGTCCATACTACTTTAACCTCTCTCATTCTGCAACCCCAGCCAAAAATCACCTAAGAAATGACTGTTGGAAGGTTTAACTGACTAAAAGAAAGCATCATGCTTAATGCCCTCCCCCCAGGAAAAGATCATGCACTTGTTAAACAGAATAAAACTAGTTAAACAATGTAAGTTCCCCCACCTCCATCTCTAACAGATATTCAAGAAAATTTTATTAAATAATTCTTTAAAAAACTGTTTTCCCCCTCGCGCATGTTTTCTCTTCATTTTTCTTACCTGAAGTCTTCCCTAGGAATATGTGTTCCTCCTCCATATTTAAAATCTCATCACCTGATTATTTTTTCAGTTAAACAACAGCATTCAACCACTTAACTAAAAGTTACTAGAAGAGGAGCCACTAGTTCCCAATCTAATTTACTGCGTATGAAGTACTAAGAATAAGTCAATAGCTAATCAAAACCTAGATGGTGGCAAGAATTATAGTTAAATTTTCAGAATTTGAGGTGCTTTAATGTCAGGTCACCAAGTCTAGTGACCCATCGAATCCAAACCAATCCTTAGCCAGCAACCTTTCCCCACAGCCTCTCCTAAGTCATTCCTCTCTGGGCTAGCACAGTTCACAAGAAGCGAAATACGGAAGAGAAGCAAAAGGGCAAAGGATGACTATTAGAATGTGTAATTCTAGGCTCTGACTGAGTTTTTTGATACTAATGAAAGAGATCATATCACAGTTACTGAAATATTGAAATACTCTTCTCTTTCCATTATTATACTTGTCCATTCTTGAACACAAAAGCTTCATCGTTGTTCATGAGAGCTAGTGCTTACAACAGAAGGGAAATGGGGATTGAAGGAATTTAAAGCTTTTAAATACTTTAAGGTCCTAGTTTTTAAGCTTCACATTTTATTTAAAAAATTATAATAAGTATTTGTAAAGATGTGAGGACTAGAACTGCTGTATCCTGCTAGTGGTAACGTAAACTGGGACGACCACTTTGGAAACAGACAGCATCTACCAAAACTGAACATATGTCTTTCCTGTGATCCAAGAAATCATACAATCCAAAAGGAAATGGCTGTTTACACCCACCAAAAAGTATGTTCACAGCAGTATTACTCATAACAAAATAAAAAATGTTTTCAATGATAGAATGGTTGATATACAAGTAGAACTGTACAAATTGTAAGGTGCATTCATACCAAGGAATGGCAACCATCAATTTTTAAAAAGAGAACCACTGCTACAAAGGACAACATTAGATCTCATAAACACAATGCTGAGTAAAAGAAGTTCCTCATAAAAGAAGATATACTAGGGACTGGGCACTGGGCTTCCTTGTATCAGCCTAGCACAAGCTGGGGTACAGGGGTCATCCCTAGCACCACGAAAAATAAGTAAACACATTAATTAAAAGATATCCTAATAATGGTTTTGGTTTACTTGAACTTCAAAAACAGGTTTAAAAAACCGATCTGTGATACTCAAAGTGATACAGTGGCCCTCTCTGGGCGCATACCAAGGGAGAGTGCAGAGCAGGAGTCGTTCTGTACTTTGAGTCCATAGTAATGTGGGTACACTAATATTAAGACAGCTAATGGAACTGCACTTTTTAAGATTTGTGCCTACATACTGTATCCCATTTATTCTTCGTTTCCAAAAATTTGGAGGGAGACAGAAATGTCTGAAATCTTTTCTCTATCTAAAAAATTTCAGTGTAGCTGAAATACAGTTGCAAGTACTGATCTTTCATAGATTCTACCACTAAGCTACATTTCCAGTCCCCTTGGTATCTTTTGAAAGCCGTGCTACGCCATGGAAAAATACACTAACATACATAACAGAAAACTAACTTTTTGTATTAATAAAACCTGAGAAACACATGGCACTGTATCTTGCAAACTTAGCAATTAGTAAAGATTTTTTTCCAAAATCTAAAATGTGTTTTTCCATTCTTTTCTCCTTATTTCACATTTCTTACGCTATAATTCTGAATTAATTATAAAACAACATATTAGAAATCCTGCACGTCTGTATTGCAAATATTTTCTGTTTATCACAAGGACTTCAGAATTCTGGAACTGGATGGGGCGCAGCAGCCACCCGGCAGGTGAGGCCGGCTAGGTGGGGCGGTAAGGGCCGGTCCCAAGGTTGCGGACAGCCTGAGTTTTCAGGCTCTTGGAGGTGCTCTGCCTCCTCCAACCCAAATTGATTCAAGCCTCTCACATTTCCAGAGAGCTGACGCGAACTGGATCTCAAGATTTTTTTTTCCCCAATCACAACTATGCTACCCAGCAGATTATTTGGGAGGACAGTCCTCCAAGTCCTTGAAAATCCTAGTGGGGTTTAATCCTAGGATAAGAGACTGCCAGAGGAATGGGGCAGATAGTATTTTAATATGTAAATCCTGTTTGCATAATATTTTCAAAGTAACTATTCGTGATCAAACCAAAATCTGGCGGGGTTGGGGGGAGGCTCGTTATTGGCGATGACTCGCTTCGCAGGAGGATGCGGGCGCATTTTGCCATCAGAGTTCACTCCATAAATCAAAATCTCGGAGGAAGCGTCAGAGGCGCCCCCGCGGGAGCCCGCAGCCCCGGGGGTCTGTGCGGCGAGCCCGAGCCCCCCGGCGCACGCGCCGCCCCCGACCCGGCGCCCGGCCCCGGCGAGGCCGCCTGCGGAGTGCGGGCCGCGACCGCCCGAGGAGCCGCGCTCGAGCCGCGGGCGGACGGGCGGGCGGGGGACGCGGGGTGGGCGACGCCGGGCCGCGGACGAGTTCAGGGCCGGCGGGGAGGAGCGGGAAGGGAGGGCGCGGCGGCGAGGGCGGCGAGCGCGGGGAGGCGCGCGCGCCCGGGTCCCGGGCGGGGAGGGGCCGGGGCCGGGGCCGGGGTCGCGCCCGGGCCGGCGGGGGCTGCGCGCGCGGGCGGCGGGCGGGCGGCGAGCGGGGCCTTACCGAGCAGCGGCAGCCGGCCGCAGCGCCGCGCCGACGCCGGCATGGCCTCCAGCCCGGGGTCCCCAGGCCGCGTGGGCCCGGCCCTGCGATGCGGTCCGGAGCGGCGCGCCCCGCGCTGCAGGTGGCTCGCTCGAGGATGCGCGTCACCGGCCGCAAATTCCCTGGGACTGGTGCAAAGTGGAAGCGGGGGAGGAACCCTCGCCCCCGAGGCGGGCGCTGCGAGGCTGGGCCCAGCCCGGGGACCGACGCCTGGCGCAGCGCTGCGGCCGAGCCCACGTGCCCGCCGCGGTCCGCAGCCCGAGCTCCGCTCCGTGGCGCCGGGGGCGCCCCAGCTGCGGCGGCGGAGGCTGGGCGCGGTCCGCGGGGAAGTTGCACTGGCTGCAGCGCTGAGGCCGCTCTGCTGTCCCCGGGAGTCCCCGGACCTTCTCGTTTGGATGAGGGGTGGGGGACGGCGCGGAACCGCAAACCTCCCTCCTCGCGCACTCTTTGAGTCCCGTGGCACACACCGGTGCTTCCACGGTTTTATTCCATGCCCGAGGAGCTTTAATTTTAAGCTAGTTTTGTCTCCCCCTTCATCCCCTAGGATGCCCTGTGATCCTGTGAACTAGAAAAACAGGCTCAGTTTCAGTGTCACCCAAAGCAATTAAGAAGGTTAACAGCCGGAAAAATAAAGTAGAGAGACATCCTGAAGGGTGCTTTCAATTAAACTCCCAATAGTTCTTGTTCTTGCTAGCATAATATTTCGAGCTGAAAATTTTCTTTGCCTCGGGTTGGAACGTTCGGTTTGCCAGTCCGGATTTTCGGTTCGCCCTTTGCCCTCGGAAAACCATGTTACCTCTACTATATGATGGGTGTAGATCAAATGGTTTATGTCTCTCCTAATTATGAGAATTCTGTGCTTTTAATTTTTAGTCATTTCCCAGTAAAGCACAGACATCAGTGTTTACTCTTGGCCATAACTTTCTCCTCAGGTATAAAATATAGTACAGTCATAGTACTCCTTAGGGCATGACAAACCTGAAGTGTCTGCTGTGCTGAAGTGGATACAGGGTTTATGACACACGACTGCCAAATAATTGAAATAAGGGGAAATAACTCCCAACCTGCCAGGTGTCCAAAACGCCGAGTTTGTGTTCCCTAAAATCAAGGAATCAATTCTAGGAAGAACGGAGGTTAACGCTAGGAAGAATTTATTGAGAGAAAGAAAGCTTCTGTCCTGGAGGGATAGAAGGGTGCCCACAAAGTGGGTGGCCTACCAACCCCGCTTCTCCAGGGTGTTTTATTGAGCAAAGCCACGAGGTGAGGTGGGTTCAAGAAGGGACCAAAGTATAGTCAACTGATAAGATTAGGAGTGTAGGTGCTTCGGTAATATTGATTAAACGGGATCAGATGCGAAGGAAGCCACACCGCAAGCCTACATGGGAAGGACATGGACTTTCCTGGAAGGGGTGGGTTATGCAGGATTTGGTCCTCCTGCCCAAGGCGACTGATACCTGTTTAGAATATTGATCACTGCTGTTTATTCCTAGGGGAAGTATGTGGACACAGTCATTTCTCTTTGCTGGAAGCTTGGCCTTCTGTGAATGCCTCCAGCCACAGTTGTCTTCTGCACTGACATCTCCGGGTTCCAGCTTTATCTGACTGCCTGTGGTATTTCTAAATGACTTAGCTATCTATAAGAAAGTCACTGTAGAACAGCAGTCCCCAACCTTTTTGGCACAAGGGACCAGTACTGTGGAAGACAGTTTTCCCACAGAATGGGGTAGGGGTGTTTAGGATGATTCAAGTGCATTCCGTTTCTCGTGCACTTTATTTCTACTACTGCACTGTAATATATAATGAAATAATTATACAACTCATCAGAATACAGAATCAATTGGGGCTCTGAGCTTATCTTCCTGCCACTAGGTGGTTCCATCTGGGGACAACAGGAGACTGTTTGGGACCACAAATTATAAACAATTGCGTCTAGAGGATATATGTCCAACACCATCCTTGTCCTCCCCCTTAAGGTGAATTGGAACGCGGAAACTTTCCACTTTCTCCTGGTCATAGCTGAAGCCCTAAGGCTAGTGACTCTGCCTGCTCTCAGGGCAAGATGAGACCTGCTGAGGACAAGGATCTATAAAGCATGTAGTAGCATAAGTAGAAATTTTGCCTGGGAAACCACAGTTTCATTATTGGGACTTGTCTCATCCTCGGAAGACTGTTTCATTCTTTTACTAGCCCACAGTTCTGGAATCACTCACTATCCCTCCCCACGCACTGGTCAATAAAAGTAGGGGCAAGCTTCAAAGTCTTTGTCTTTGCTCATCCTGAAGCATTGGTCTCCCAGCCGCCCCATCTCATGTATTTACTAAATTGTCTCTGTCTCTTACTTTATCCTTCACCATACCCCTCCTGCTGGCAGTTGGGACTCTTACCCAGGTCCCCAATAGGAGACAGTGACACTACTGCAAAGAAATCTCTGGCATGGCTCTTATAATTCAGAAACTGTGATCAGCAATCTACCTTGAGAAAGCCATCTCACTTCAATGCATAAAATGTCTGCATGCTCTGTGTCTGTCTCCCCACAGAGCTGCAGGAACAGATGTGAGTTAAGTGCATGTTCTATAACGTGGTTGATAATTCCAATCAAATCCTGCAAAAGTTGCTGAGTTTAGCTAATATGTTATTGAGAGGTCAGCATTTCTCTGTTAAAGACACAGTGCCCAGGCTGACACTCAGAAGCAAGCTCTTTGACCTGAGTAGTAAAACCAGAAAGCTGTTTAGTCATGGGGGCCGTTCCATGAGTGCATATACTGACACAAAATGACCAACTACGCTTTCCTGATACCTAATCATTCAAGAACTGTGTGAATAGTCCTGCAGCTGTGGTGCTGATTAGCAACAAGAGTGCACATAACATACATGCACATCATCCTATAAAAAACACAAAAAAACAGACATTCTTGCCATTTTGTCAACATGGGTAGACTCAGCAACCTGGATTGCATACCACAGTGACTCATGAGTCCTCTTTAACAACTGTGTCTTGATAACCCCGACTAATCATCAGGTCATCTAGCTCTGGTGCGGGCTGAAAGAGGAACATGTGCCACCTTTTGACTGCAGCCTCTCCCCAGAGTTCATGACGGATGTCATGGAACAGCAGGCAGAGTCAACTCTTCACCAGCAGTAAAAGGCTTCTGAGCTTTAGCAATCTAATTAACCTCTAAGAAGGATGCTGTCAGCTCAGACACATTTGATGAAGTGGTGGCCTTCAATAATTGCTTCAGGTCTTTGTGTTCACATTTTCCTTCTCTTTTGAAAACCTCTGAAGAGTTGTCTTTTAATGTAACATGCTTGTTCTCCATGTGGCTAAGAAGTCTTGAAGGTTTTTCCACTTCATTGGATAGCTGATTGCCATTATGTTACACAAAGCAGGCAAGAAGAAGGTGAGTCACCTGTTGCAAGGAACCTGTAATTTAATCGAGACTCTTGACATTTTCATAGCTTTCTTGGCAGTCGTAGGGTCTTCTGCTGCCTCTTCTTAGGGTCTTTCCCCCTTTTCAAAGAAGCTTTCCAGTGACATTGTTCTTTATTCATTTGGGCCAGGGTTAACTTGTGGATAGATCAACAGAGACAGTGCATTTTTAGGGGAAGAGGCACAATGGAACTGAGAAATGAAATAATAGAGGGCCACATATGGACTAAAATTAGTGTCATAGTCTGATGTAAAGCCTCCCAACAGATGCATCTGTACAACTGAAATACTTCAACACTTTTGCCACTATAAAACCTGACACCAGTTGCAGCTTAACTGTTGCTTGTTAATCACTGATAAGGTTTTTTTAATGATTAATCTTTTTAAAAATTTTACCAGTACATGTTTGTAGTACATAATGATTCGTGAGGAGTTGGAAAATGTGCATAACACATTTTAATTCTTTTATTCGTTTCCCTTCCTCTGCCCCTCCCATCCCTCTGTCTCTTGGTCCCCTTCTCCTTTGCAAAAAACTGGTAAGGTTTTGACATGAGTCTGTAAGCAATTGATTTATGATGTTTCTGTGCAGTCAAACATCTTTGCTATTTTAATCTGTATTTGAAGCTCTCCCCCAGAGCTAGCCTCACTGTCTCAACCCCACTTCTGAGCATCAGGCATTAGACTCTTTTTTTTTTTATTTTAAGGAGAATAACATCAAGCAAAATAAAACAGAATAAAGCCAATCAAAACAAACCAGTGTGACGCAGGACTTCAAAACCATAGGAAATCAACAATGGTTACCATAACGCCTCTTCTTGTTTTCAAAATAGCTACACATACCTTCAGACAAATCAAACAGAACAGAATAGAACCAATAAAAACAAAACAATGAATGCAATAAAGGACTTCAAAACAAGGTAAAAAAAATCCAAAATTGCTACCATAATATATCTTGTTATCTTTGAAATAGCTGCCCAT